>JACXGM010010204.1:0-26531 GCA_016801145.1 Umbra pygmaea | reverse complement strand
GTTAAAATCTCCTAATAAAATAATCTCATTTTTAGTATCACATTTCTTTAAAAGAGCATTCAATTGATCATAAAAAACTGTTTTTGTGGAAGGTGGTCTGTAGAGTCCAATCATAGTAAATGACATTTGAGCTGAAAGATGTAACTTAAGTACAATGCATTCCAAGTCATTAACACATGACAAACTAATCTGCACACAAAAAAGTGTTCCTATTAACTTAAGTGAACTTAATAACATAAGATTTTAATGGGAATGTACTAAACATAATAATTTCTAGAGGTGCCAATAATTGTGGCAGACGTTTTAGAGAAATATATTCATATCATTTCTTTGACGTTTGTTTTTTCAAATCATTCCAATTAAATTCAATGTTTTTGAATATTTAGAATGAAAGATCAAGAGGATAAACTTAATTGCAGCCCATTTTGCCCATATTTACTAAGGGTGCCAACAGTAGGCGATGCCAGTGTATGTCTGTTACAGTCAGAGAACCAGTAAATCAAATCTAAAATCTGTATTGGTGGCACATTACATGAATACACAGACACCTTTTCTCACACAAACACACTTACTCATCCCCATCAGAGCAGGTGCCTGTGCCCTCGTCGTATTTGGTGCAGTAGACATCTGGGCTGTAATTGAATGTCCCATCCCGCCTGCGAACAGGTCTGCGACGCCGCTGGTTCAGAAAGTGCCAGTGGAAGCAGGCAAAGGGCCTGTGCTGGGTACACTTGTGCTGCACAAAGAGGGGGCACTGCTCTGTCCTAAACTCCTTCAGATACCTGCATAGATGTGGGAGAGCAAGACACGAATGACATGGGTAAGGATATATCAACTGCTGCATGTCCTTTATTTATCAGCCTACAATAACAATGGCAAATTGCAGGCGTTTTATTTATATTCCTATCTATTTTGGAAGTGTATATTTATTTTTTATAGATTATCTCTCAAAAACTAAGGCACACCTGTCAAACCAGCTTGTGTGGTTGTATTTCAATCAGCTAAAAGAATAAACAACATTTGAATGATTCAAGACAGTTGCTTTGTGAGAAGTTATCAGTTAGCCATTGTTAAGTTAATGCTAGCAGAAAAGTCCCAGTGCCCTAGCTTTGGCCTTAGGTCAGAGTAGGGCTGCTGGAGCTTTAGACCGCATACCTAACAGAAACATCTGAGCATTTGGGGTAATTTATGAAAGTAGCTTGTATAAAATATTGCAAATGATCTAACCTGTCAAAATGTAAACTCTCGTCAACTTTACAGACGGACCCTTAACCTGCCCATTCATTAGCCAACACATATTGTAATGTCAGGCCAACTAAGCTCCCAGGGCTAAAGATCCAATATACACACTCAGTCTCCACTAGGCCTCTCATTTATATACCCAAATACAGCTGGTGTACATTCATCCAGACCACATATAGCTATTAAGGAAGACTTACATTCAAATTGGCATAGGAAATGTACCTAACTCTTCTAACTGCAGTACTGTACAGTATTGTATTGCTTTTGAATACACGTGAGGTTGTGTGGTGTACGTACGTGTAGTGTTGAGGTTTCTCAGGCTGTACGTGCAGGACGTTGGCGGGAGATGTTGTGCCTCCTAATGGCGAGGAGGATGAGGAGGAGGATGGTCCACCAGAGGCTGTAGCCCCCGAAGAAGACTTTGTATGTGTTTTCGACATATTTTCCTCTTTAAAGCTTTTTAATCAGCCTTCTGTATCCAGTGTGCGACGAAGTCCGCATTCTTTACCGCTGTGCGCTTGCGCATGTACAAGGAACTGGAAGCGAGAACGAAGGGTTCGCCAACTACTCTGGGGCATGTAGTTCAACTGTGCCATTTGCTGCAGTGTGTGAGTGTGAAGGAGCCATATAATACAGTTGTAATATTAAACATTATTGTATATATTCGAGAATACATCGCGTTGTATTTCACGTTTGAGTAACACTTAAAAAAGACAATGTTATCCGCATACCAAAGCACTTCACCCAAAACCTGTGTAAATAATGTAGATCAAAGACAACAAACACTGTTGCCCTTGTGTGGGTCATTTTGTTGCGTTCATGTCTGCACGAACAGACATCATTAAGGTCTACTCAGACAACCGTGGCCATAATAACGCTCACTGTCTAATACTGTATTTTTCCAAAGTATTTATTGATCTATTTTACTAAGCTAAGTAAGCTAAATTATCTTTTAAAACATTCACATTTATGTGATATTTACTACTTTTGTGGTCATTCAAGAAAAAAATTACACCATGGAAAATGTGAATCAACATTGTTGTCAGTATACAGTCTATGATGTCTTTCGAGTTGTAAAGAATTGATAGAATACGTTAAGACGTAAAATATTCATATTTTATTAAAATGCCAATGTTTATACTGTCTATCTTCCACATGGGATTGCAATTTTTTCAACTCATATTTTCCTGTAAACGCTCGGTGGCTTTCATTGGCTATCGAGAACACATATGAGCCAATGGAAGGTTGATTTTATTCACCAATGAGAGAGTCACTTTTTAACCAATGGTATCACGAGTTTCTTCGTCTAAACCAACCGGTTGTAGAAAGCCGTTCCTTGACGTCATGGGAAAGTATAAAATTTGACTCACTTCCACATCGTTTATAGTGTCGTGTTATATAAAGGAGCAGGTTGTTCAGTTAACCGGTTAACTCTTCAAAGTTTTGGAATACTCCAGCAGTTACCAATCGGTAAGTATCCTCAGCGTTTCATTTGTTACATTCATTGAAAAAATATTTTTGGGAGAGGTTTTTGTGACGACCCGTCGGGGGAACAGGAGATAATTAAATATAGCTAGAACAATAGAACTCTAAACGGAAATCTGAAATGGCTGTCCATCGGCTAACGCGTTAACAACCTTCCTACATTAGCAAGCGGAATCACTAACCATGACGAAAGTAAAACTTTAGTTACAGTAATTATGTATTTGCGTATACATTTCTGACTTATACTTCTCATGCGTCGGGAACGTATTGCCAAAAACGTGGGTTTTGTTTGACGATTGACGCTAGTTAACGTTAGCCTTATTACGTTAGCCGCTAATGCGCTAGCGAACGTTAGCTACATTGTAGGTAGTTGTCTATCGTTTTTTGGTTACGTCTTGAAAGTAGTTATACGTATCAAACGCGTAGTCCTTGTTTGGGCAACCTTACCCGTTCAAACGAATACTGTAATGCAATTTAAGGTTGGAGATGTCGCGAAAGTGAGGCTGAGATGAGCTGTGTTCATAATCGAGCGGGCTGCTGTAACGGACAAGACACCTCCCATATACTGCAGCGAGACACTGATGGGGGAGGGGACCACCTCGTTAATAACGATAACTGGTGTTGATGTTTCTCAAACGTGAACAATCGTCGCTAGGTAGCAAAACCGGTTGACACAAACATTTGCTCGGCTGATCGTTGAAACTCACCGGGCCACATTTAGTAGGTCTTCGTTTTGAAGCCGTTACTTTACAGGACTAATTTTGCCATTTATGTTCCTAGTGAGAGATGGCTCGTACCAAGCAGACCGCCCGTAAGTCCACAGGAGGAAAGGCGCCAAGGAAGCAGCTCGCCACAAAGGCAGCCAGGAAAAGCGCGCCATCCACTGGAGGAGTGAAGAAGCCCCATCGTTACAGGTACAGTACTGAACATTTTTTTTGTGTGTTTTTGTAAGGGGTTTTTAGTGTCAGTACAGTAGGACTCATATGCCAGTGAAATCGGAAGGGCACGCTGTGCTGGAGTATGTGGTCTGAATTTCTGAGCCCAGATTGCCATCCCACTCCGGCGGTGTTGATTTAGCTTGGGAATTTAAACAAAGCTCTTGTATGTCAGCACGTGTTTCGTTCTATGCCTAAACATGTCCCCAATCACAACCATCACTGTTAAGACTTCAATAACATTGAGGGATGGAAGGTGATGCAATGTTTTTCTATTGTGTGATGCAAACATTGTATTCTACTGATTAGGCCAGGAACTGTTGCACTCCGTGAGATCCGTCGCTACCAGAAGTCCACTGAACTGTTGATCCGCAAGTTGCCGTTCCAGCGACTGGTGAGAGAAATTGCCCAGGACTTTAAGACCGATCTGCGTTTCCAGAGTGCAGCTATTGGTGCTCTTCAGGTAAGACTATGGTGATTTCTGCTACTGCTGTCTGAATTTGCCTGGCACAACTTTTTTTAGGAAACCTCTCCATCTAAACTTTTTTTTTTCTAACAGGAAGCCAGTGAGGCATACCTGGTGGGTCTGTTTGAAGACACCAATCTGTGTGCGATCCATGCCAAACGTGTCACCATCATGCCCAAAGACATCCAGCTGGCTCGCAGGATAAGGGGGGAGAGGGCATAAATGGCACTGTTGCCTATAGACATACTCCTATTTATCATACTAAACAATTTTGTGAAAATGCTATTTTTTGGGGGGTATTTTTAAGTTCTTCCTGTTTCTTTCTTTTTTTGCATTTTAGAATGAAGATCAGTCATTCCACAACCCTGAATTCAGATATGTTAAATCAGGAATGTTGTAGAATTATCTGCTTTGGCTTCACTTCAAAATGAGGCTTGTTTTTACATTGCAAATGGTAGGTAGAAAGTGTCATGTGACTGTTTCACCATGGTAAATGTTCAGTCAAACGTTCTCCGCTGTAATGACTCATTTTGGATTCTAGTGGTAATATAGGCTCCAGATGAGGTTGGAGTTCTTGAGGTTGGTTGGGATGTGTACGTTCAAGATTAATTCTTCTCTCAGCTTCTTGGGAGCTGTGGTCAGGTGTCCATCTCTTCCTCACTCTCTCAGCAGTCTACCATGTGTTGCACAGCAGCTCATACTCCATAATGGTGTCGGGGAGTGTCTGGCCTGCCTCCTGACGGTCTAGGATGGACATGTACATGACAAAGACCCCTGTATATTCTGGACTGCTTTTTACATGTTATTTTTCCAAAATACAAACTTGGCAGCTACATTTATTACTATTTATGACAGTGTCACATTGTAGTATTTCTATTAAATGTCTTCAAGAATGTTTGTGTTTTTTCTGACTGCTGGGAAAGGTAATTTATTTAGCCAGTGTATTTGGAAGGATTTTACTTACTATTCCAACCAGGTATACAAATGTCAATTTTTCAAGCTGGTTTATTCAGTATGGGTAATTGTTGGATGTTGTGAAACATGCCTACATAAGTATTATATACCAAGGATATCTCTGGTCATGGAGTGCTCTGGTCCTGTTTGTTTTCACTTCAACCTTGTTTAAGCACACCTGATGTAGTAGTTAGCTGGTAGAAATGCTGAATGGAGCTACATTGTGCAGTTGGAGTGAGAACCTACAGGATGGTAGCTCACCAGACCCTGCTGTATACACAATGGTGATGACGGATTCACACGTTGACTACGCCGTGTCTGTAACATCCAGTAGGTAGGATAAGGGTTATACGAACCATTCTGTCTGCTTGAAGCCAGCAGCTGTGGAAGACAAGTGGGCATCTTTTGTTTAGACCTAACACCAGGAGAAGATAAAGTAGAGAATGTAATTTGATTTTACTCACCAATGCAGTTGACTATTTCCTCACATTCCTTAACACCACTGGTTCTGAGCACCATACAGCAGAATCCTGTTGCCTGAGGAGTTTCTGGGGAGTCTCTGAAAACAGCCAATCACATGCTCCGATGACATTATGCTCTCTGCCAATGGCATCGGACTTGTGGTTGCTGAAGATACGTCATCGCTTTGGTCTTTCTCCAAGGAGATGAGATGTGGGAATTTAACAAGATTGCCCGTAGATGCTGATGTATAACTTCCCCTTTTTGATGTTTAATCTTAACTTAACACTATTACCCAGGTGAAAATACTTTTTAAAACTAAGGTTTGTTTGTGTTTGCTCCACTGAGGGACATGAATAAAGACAAAATAATATGTATCTGAATTAGCATTCTACATAGGTACTTTTCAGTCTGAGCTACGAATTAGCTTCTCTTGTTCATAGACTAGGAATTCCAGTCACAAAGGAACAAATTACAAGAGATACATTGTTATCTCAGGGGTCTCCAACCTGGTAGCTCCAGGAGCAGGGTTAGACACTACTGTTCACTGGAATGTATTAACGTTCATTGGTGAGACGGATGCGTGTAACATGAAAAGAATACTCACGACACACAAAAGGCAAAGGTCTTATAATCTGGCTTGCCAAACCGCCCTACACAGGAGATCTCAGGATAATGGTGCTGGAACAACTCCTGGACACATACAAAACAGAGTGAGAATTTCATCCCAAAACATGCAGTATTTCCTGCAGATACTATTGAAATCATTTTGTCCCACAGAGTAAAATCTATTTAGCAAATGTGTGACAAGAGATACGCACTATTTTATTGGATATCTCTGTGCAGGTAAGATGGGTTTCCTTTAGGTCCAAACGCACTTCCTGTGGGTAGCGAGTATAATTGTTAATAGTTTAATTATAGACTACAACATGAAGCTCTAGTCAGGACAGCGTATACCTTGCCGGGCTGGTTTTTCTGTAAAACTAGGGGTATTGCATGTTGAAGTACCTCTTTGCCCCCATACTGTCAAGAAAAGACAACTAGTTCATATTCACATCAAAACAATGCACAACAACATAGTATACTGTCATTTGCAAATAACATATCTACCATTCCAGTGTTGACCTTCCCCAAGAACTGCACAATATAGACCACCCTGAGGAAGAAGAGGTTTACTGTCTCAGAGTGGGAAAATATGGTTTTGTTTGACTTTTACGGAAAATAACAGATTACAGTGGGCTCCAAAAGTACTGGCAACCCTGACTTGCAATTCAAAAGCAATACATTAAAAGCATAAATAATTTGATTATAGAGATAAAATCAAAATACCAGCATGTGAGAAATACTGTAATGTGTTAATGTTGGAACCAACCGAAATCATACGATTGTTTAACACAAAAGAGATTTCATAATTATTGGCACTCCTTATTCAGTACTTAGTGCAACCACCTCTGGCAAGGATAACAGAATGGAGTCTTCCTGTAATGTTTGACAAGGTTAAGGAACACATTTGGAGGGATTTTCTCAAAACATATGCTTTTAAGATCCTTCACATTCTTGGGTTTGCGCTTATCAACTGCCCTCTTCAACTCAGTCCACAGATTTTTTATTGGATTGAGGTCCGGCGACTGAGATGGCCATGGCAGAACATTGATTTTGTTGTCACAGAACCATTTCCGTGTGGATCTTGAGGTATGTTTTGTGTCATTATCTTGTTGGAAAGTACACCTACGGCCTTCTGGCAGAGGCAACCAGATTGTCAACCAAAACCTGCCTGATATTTGGTGGAATTCAATATGCCATCAATCTTGACCAGTGCCCCTGGACCCCTGGAAATAAAACAGCCCCAAAACATCACTGACCCACCACCATATTTCACCGTGGGTATGAGGTGCCTCTCCTTGTATGCATCTGTTTCGATGCCGATGCTGTATCTGACCAAAACTTTCAGTTTTTTACCCTAGTGAAACAGGAAGTGATGTAATGGCTCAATATGGTTCCTTTAGACTCAGATTAACTTTGATAAGTGAAATTTCATTAATGGTTTCATTTTGGTAGATGTTATTTACAATAATCTATATGGGTGCCATTGATTGTGAAACCTTGATTTTTAAATTAATAAATTAATGATTTTGGTTTGTTCCATTGACATTAATAAAGTACAGTATTTTATTAATTCTCTCGATTACATTTGATATATTAAAAAAAACATGTAAACTGATGTTAGGTGCATTACCCGAAAAAAAAACCTAGACTTGCCTTCCATCTTTGAGGCACTGAGAGGGTGTAGGCATCTGGCCCTGATTGGTGAGTTGTTGAGATGAAGGGGAGGGACCAAATTGCAGGGAAGGATTCTCCTCTCTGAGAGCCCTTATGAGTTTGATGATGGGGCGATACATGCCCCCATCCTGGCCCCAGCAGCGTATCACACACAGGGATAAGGAGCAACCTTTCAGCCTGGAGAGTATGACACCTGCCTGAAAACACACATAGACATAATGTCCAAATGATATGCTCTAACAGATTGCATGTTAAACAAACACTGTATATGGTTTATCTAAGGTGTGGCTTTAAATGTGAAGTGGAACATAATATACACAGTGAGGCTAATGTTTTAGCATTGACCTGATAAGATGATTAGAAATCAGCTATAATAAATTAGGGCTGGAACACAATCTGTGATGTTTAACTCACCTGTCTATTGGGTGGTCTGCGTGGTGCAATGGGCTAAGTCAATGCATTGCAGGACAGTCTACGTCATGACAGACAGTGATTCGAGCCTGACTATGTTTTCTCCGGCTTTGCCCAAATTGGTGCTGCCCGGGATTTGGGATAAATTGAATTATCTACCTTGCCATGTCACTCTCCAGCGACTCCTAGTGTGCAGATCGGGCGCCTGTAAATTCAATTGCGTAAGTATAGTTGGTGAACATAATCATCATGCGCATGAGCTGACTAAAGGCTTCCGTTTTGGATGAGCAGTGTAAAAAGAATCGTCCGGCTGTGGTTGGATTAACAATATGATCCTTCCCGCATCTGTCCAAGGAGTTGCAGAGCTGCCGACAAAGCAGGGTCAGTGGGAATTGGACAAGACTAATTGGAAGGGAAGACATTTTTTGAAAAAAATAAAAACATACCTGTCCATTAGAGGCGTTCCGTAAGGAGGTTCCATTGATCTCATCTATGATGTCACCGGGATGAACACAGTTGTCTACCTGAGCCTGGCTACCAGGCAACAGCTTCAGGACAAAGACACGCCCACTGAGATACCTGGGGGCACAGCAAGAGAAACAGGGTGAGGGAGACAGGACTGTGTGGTTTACGAGACAGATTTAAAAACACATCATGAGGTCTGCACCTACCTGAGCTCCATACCTAGTTCATGACATGGTACTGCCTCATATATTTCACACACCTGAAAAACACACAGAACCTTTCCTTTTAGACAAAATATAATCAGATAAGCTATGAGGCGAGGCAGTCTTACACACAGTAGATCTGCAAATGTACAGAGCTCACTTCTATATCTTACCGGTAGTAGCCAGCTCTCATCCAGAAAACTGCAATTCTAAGGAAAAAGGCCAGATATGTTCTCTATTAGTATAGGGTATGATATGATTTGCCTAAGGGTGCCATTTAATGTCTTAGGTAGTCTCTAATAATATTTCCTTTTTTACTTGTATACAAGTTTGTTCTACGCCAAAAATCTCAGCTGTCATACAAATCAGCTTCCCATACATAGACAGGCAAGAATAGGAAAGAAATCGTTTTTACCTTCATATCCAGATTGAAGTCCATTTCTGAAAGGACCTTAAGCAGGGACAGGAAAGGCTCTGAGAGAAGAAGGATAGTTTACTCAAACATGACTGTTGTTAAAAATGCAACGAGAAACAATTTCTTGAGTCTTATTAATACTAATCATATAAGAAAAATCTCACCTAAAAATTCCTCATTCCTCAGAAGTGAAATTGCTGGGTTGTACCACTTAAAAGTAGAGACCAGTAAAACAAACATTTAATTAAATCAAAATTCATTAAAAAATTGCATAATAATTTATCATCAAAGAAATATAAATTTTAATGTAAATACGATGTAACACATTGGTATTACAATCGGTATGAGTGAAATATTAGAGACCTCTAAAACTTTGGGTGTGTGTAGCAGGTGTTTGATGACTCTTTCTAGAAGCCTCCGTATGAAGGCTAGCCTGAGGAGGTAGCGTCCTCGACCCTGAGTGGACAACAACTTCCTGCAGCCTGAAGTCTCTTCAACTGCCAGTGAAACAGCACTCAGCCTATCAAACATGCATACAAACACACACATACACACAGCCATGTGTAACTAACATTGTGGGATGTAAAAATACAAATTAAATCCAATTGGTCTTGTCCAATTTCCCCAACACTGCTTTCTCTGCAGCTCTGCAACTCTGTGGTCAGATGCGGGAAGTAAAGGGTGATCATATTGTTCATCAAAACGCCGTCCGATTTTTATCACACTGTTCGTCCAACACGGAAGGCTTTAGTCAGCTCATGATTGGTAAATTGACATTCACTAACTAGGCCTATACTTCTGTGATTAAACACACTGTTGCCTGATCTGCACACAAGGAGTCGCTGGCGAGCAATGTGTCAAGGTAGATATAATCGAAAATATCTCTATCCCATATCTCAGAAAGTGCTGTACCAATTTGCGCTTCCTTGTGCTGGGGTTTCCGGGCAAAGTCAGAGAAGCCATAGTCAGGCTTGAACCACTCACTAAACCTGAGCCCTAATCTTAATCCTGAATTTAAACCTAACTACAATGGTACATTTCATCCTATACCTAAATGTATTAGTTAAAAAAATTAAGAGCCTCGTGAGAAATGTCCTCACTTGATAAAATGACTTCATGTTTTACTAACCTTCTAGGAACATTTAGGTTTGTAGTACTTCTTTCATAGACCTATGTTTCTCCTAGCTTCAGGTCCAGAGGTACAAGCAGTAAGATTTGTGTCTGTAATTCTAGGTGGAAATTGTCATTTTTAACAATATCCTCCATGATTTAAGACCATGTTTACCTGCCGCAGGTATCATGTTGAAGGAGCTGCTCAAAGCAGTGCCAGTAATCCCTGTGTACAACACTCAGGACAGGCTCTGAAGGAGACATACACATAGACTAGTTTCAATCTCTGAAGGCTTTACTGTCATGCAATCATGTATGGCTAGCTAACTATGATTTTCTACAATACTCACGTTGAAGTCCCTTTCTAAGGATAAGTTCTAGTAGCTCACAACAGGAGGAGAGGTAAGGGTTGACATCTGTGACTATTCCTCTATCTGTCTGCAGATTCATGATGCATACTGGAGAAGTACACAATAAACCAAATTCAGTATGTGCATACATTACACTCGCCACATTTGGTGAATGGGTACACAGGCATTATGGGCAAGGTCAACCTTCATTATGTAGGCATGGACTTAATGGTTTGTCATAAACAAAATGGCAGAAAGGTGGGTGATGTATTCGACATTGTTGTCTGATCATTACGTAGTGAAAGGTACCTCTCCCTTATGGAAGGAGACCCAGTTGCTTGGCAACCAGAAAACTTCCCCTCCCTTTGGGAATTTGTACTTTTCATAATGATTGCACAGGGTAGTTAACTGGATATAAAATAATATAATACAGATAAAATGAGCATTTGATCCTTCCAAATATTTATTTTTAAGAGGATGTCTCACAGCCTGTGATCCTTCGTGAATCATTTTTGAATCTACAATATACTACAGCAGTACATAAGCATAACATGAGTAGTCCAAAACAAGTGCGACTCTTAAATGATTAGGTTATTAGTAAATGTCTACAAATGTCAGCCCACGCTCTGCCTATTCTTGACAGTGCGACCCCAATCTAATATAGCGTAACTAACATTGACCCTAAATACAGCTATACTCACCTGGTATCCATTGTATCTATTTTCTTACCTTTGAGGGTCCTGAGAAGCGGATCTTTTGGAGACATAGTTATTACAGTCCAGAAGGAGACGCTCAGAGCTGTCCGTCATTTAAGATAGCGTCATACCCATTACACACTTCCGCATGTCTAAAACAACGAAAAGCACTTTCCCTAGGGCTGCTGTTACAGAGGTAAATATAATGTCCATGTGATTGTCTACACATGTCGAGGTTAAAGTGGAAATCCAAGTATAATAAACAAAACATATGCTAGGGTGAAACAATGCAGTTAGTCTAATCGTTTTCATATTAACGTGCTAGAAGTTTATTAGTGTGCTTGTTAAATATTGTTGGTAAAATGTACAGTACGACCTATAACATTTAATACTCTGGCGACCTCTTGTGGATACAAATTGCCATAATAAAAATGCACGAGAGGACCCAACAAAGATGTCCACCTGTTTCGTCCGTAGGCTAGCTATTCGTCAACTTGTCGGAAACACCCGAACTTTAATTCGCAAAGCGGGGTGCTAAAAAGGTCACTCAGTTGCGGGGATATAAATGAGGCTGCAGTAGTTGGTCTGTCATAACGTGCAGGAAAACGTGCATTCTGCTCAAAATAGAGGACAACTATATTTTCCGTGGAA
This sequence comes from Umbra pygmaea, assembly GCA_016801145.1. Classification (NCBI taxonomy): domain Eukaryota; kingdom Metazoa; phylum Chordata; class Actinopteri; order Esociformes; family Umbridae; genus Umbra; species Umbra pygmaea. The sequence continues at coordinate 14,410 of JACXGM010010204.1, read as the reverse complement.
TTCGTTGGTGAGTAAATATGTTGCATTTATTATGGCATTACTTGTGCGTCGATGGGTGCATTGGCAAAGATTTCACCCTTTGTTGTTTTTAAGTATGTTTGGAGAATATTTCCTTTTCTACATGCTGCGCAAATCGTGTTTATTAACATGCTTATTACTCATAATATAAAATTCGTTTAAAGTATCGTTCAAAGTAAAACCCGGCCGTATTGCTATCTAGTTAAACTGTCTAGAGGTGCTGTCCCGTGTGTCTTAAAACGAATTACTATAGCAAGTCACTAGAGGTTGGGTTCAGGGACAGATTAGTTATAATCCGAGATTTGCTATGCAAATAATCTACAGTTGGCCACCAATTCTTCCCATACCAGATCGCTCATTACCATATAGTATAATATTTGATTGCAGGTTCATATAATTGGATTATTGCCTAATTGGGGGCTATAGTTCATGGTATTCATTGTCGATGAACGTTGGTTTTATCAATGTAGTTTATATACCTCGGTTCAATTTATTAACCCGATTAGTGGCACGGGTTGAGCATGTGTCCACGCGAGACGCTCTCAACCCTGGTGTGCACTGTGCCTGGCCCGCGTGTGACAGGCGATCTTGGACATACACTGCGCTGATCCTGTTTGTTGTTCACATTTACAATGTGTTTTGTTTCACTGGTTCAACTGCCTCAATTAGTAAGAACATGGCGTTTTTTGTTAATTGCAAATGACCAAAATCACTTATTAAAATGAATCCACACCCACTCTCTCGAGAAATGAAAAATTGAACACAAATAAACAAGTAGGCCTATTGTATATAAAAAAAGTAATATTGTAAATGAATAGTATACAAAGTGATGTAAGATAAAAACAAACTGAAATTATGTTAATTACTAGTGATTTTGTAACGCCCCTCCTGGATTGATAGGGTTTGGTGAGGCAAGGCTCACCTTAACCCCGTTCCATGTTTGCTTTCATCCCGGACTCCTCATTTTTTTTGTCCTCCAATAGATTTCTAGCAATTCCATACAGCGACCTCCGATTTACCTTCATTAGTGTGTTATATAAGTCCTGTGTTTGTTATTCGTCTTGTGGTTCATTGTTACAGGTGATGTGGTTTGTTAGATAGTGCTATTCCGTTGTATGACTTTTTGACTCACCGAAGTCCTTTTATTTTGTAAAGTTTATACAAAATTAAAGCCGTTTATTTTCTTCATTTCTCGCATTTGTCTCCGTTCTTCCCTGCACCTGCAATACCGTTACATAACTTGTATTGGTTAGTGTAGTTTGTTCATCAACTCAGTAGGGGAGCTAACATTGTACAAAAGTCCAGGCAGTGAAAGCAGTTCTGGTGCATTGGAGCCGACTACCACGAGGGGGCGCACTTGAACTCAAAGTCAAACATTCCATAGGCCCCCAAGTTAAATACGAACTAGGCCCCTCATGCACTCATGATATTTGCAGATCATTTGTCTAGAAATGTTTACCTTTCAAATTGTGAGTGTATTCTACCTGCATATCCATATTGGGAGCTGTTTTCTCCCCTACCAAAACTCGTGGCCCAACACACATTTTGGCTTCTTGTGAGGAGGCCGGATTAGGTGGTTATGCAACTGTACATCAGGCAGCAGTTGCTTTGCCAACCATACTCCACCTGAACTAAATTAGTATAAAAAATATTCTATATAAGGCGATGGGAATCTCAGTGGTCAATGATTGGAGGAATGTATAATGCTCAACCCTGAAATAGCAAATTATATTACAAATAAATATTGAAATAGCCCAGATCGTGTACAATTGTTTTTGGTTTAAAGCATGCATTCAATTGGGCTCACTCTGCTCCTCTTTCTGATGAGATTCTACATTAGAAGGGAGCTGCAGGGAAGTAGTTTAATGACAAAGTGCTGGGACCTAACAACTGGTCTAATGGGGAGGGCACAGATTAAACTAGATAGGATACAGGGAGCCAGCCCTCTACTTGGAGGACTATTGTGTATACAAGCTTTTGGTTCAAACCAAATATAACACACCTTATGAACGGCCTGACCATCACCTTAAAAAGCTTTTTGGAGGGCAGGTCTACCTGGTTTAGTCATTTTATGAGTTGTTCATATTGTGATTATAAGCCTTAAGGTCACTTTGCTGTGTTCTCGTTGAAGATATTGCTTAGTATGCATCATGCTTTGGCCCCTTTTCGCAGCTTGCTACCTCACAAACAGTACAAAAAATATCCAGCAAGTCCTTGTTGTTCATCAAACTAGCCGCAGGGTGCAGGCCAAGGGGAGCTGCTGATTCAACACGACTGGGACCGAACGCTCAGTCTGTGGGATATGAATAAAAATGCTTTCAGCTGCTGATTCACATCTCCCTGGGATATTTATTTGACACCAACGCTGTGATCACGATGTGTTGGCCCCCACACACCTAAAAGCTGTTACTTTGCACTTTTATCTCTTTCACACCTGAGTTCACAACCCTCTCTTTTTTCATTCTTTCTCTCTTTTTACTTCATCCACATTTCTTTCTTTCTCTCTTTTTACTTCTTCATCTAACTTTCTTTCTCTCTTTATTTACTTCTTCATCCACCTTTCTTTCCCTCTTTTTACTTCTTCATCCACCTTTCTTTCTCTCTCTCTTTCTCTCCTTCTTTTTTCTCTCTTTTTCTCTCTTTCTCTCTCTCTCTCTCTCTCTCTCTCTCTCTCTCTCTCTCTCTCTCTCTCTCTCTCTCTCTCTCTCTCTCTCTCTCTCTCTCTCTTTCTTTCTCTCTCTCTTTTTCTCTTTCTTTCTCTCTCTCTTTCTCTCTGTTTACGTCTTTATTTTTTCTTTCTTGTGGCATTGCTAATGAGCCCACTGAAAACCCACAGGAGTGTAGTGTGTTATAAAAGGTGGCAGTGACACACACGTCCATATTCTGCATTCTAATCGATTTAAGATGCCTTTGGAGCTCAGTCAGCTGAATCTCAGGACCAGCACTGACAAAATGAGTGCCAGCGCATAATAAAGCTGTGTATACTGTAACTGTGCCAGCATAATAAAGCTGTTTCTGTGCCAGTATAATAGAGTGGTGTAACTGTGCCAGCATAACAAAGTTGTCTAACAGTGCCAGCATAGGAATGCTGCCTAACAGTGCCGGGACAACAAAGCCTTGACTGACTGTGCCAGTGTAATAAATCTGTGTAGTACTGTGCCTACACAGCAAATTTGAGTTACAATGTGCCCATGCATAACAAAGCTGTGTAGCACTGTGCTACGTCATAACACCTGCATACATTACTGTGCTAGCATAATAATGTTGTCTATCACTGTTGTAGGGCCTAGTAAAAAAGTTATCTAGCAATGCCGGTGTATTAAACCTGTGTCACTGTGCCAGCAAATTAAAGGTATGCATTAATGTGCCAGCTTGTTGAAGCTGTGTATCTCTGTGCCAAAGGGCCTGTCTCTGCCCAGCTGACAACATGATGAAGGAGTGCCTCCACTTCCTCATTAAGCCGGCCAAAAAAATCAAGATCCGCCTCAAGGTATGACCCCTGGAATAACCATTAACACCCACACCCTCCTTACCAGTAAATATATTTGTCCACTGTGACAGTGATATTCCCCTCATCCCTCCCTTTTCCACCATCAATTGTTCTGTTTTAGGAGTCTCGTAAGAAAGTGAAAAATGAGAAGAAAAAACCTTTAGTGGAGAGTCAGCTGTTTATAATGGAACTGGCCAGGGAACTCAGTAGACTGTGCCAGGTAAACAAACACAGCCAATACATACCCAACAACACACATGCAAGCACCCAAGTATACACTAGCACACAAGCACATTCTGTGCTATTACTGGATCTCTCTCTCTTAGCAGAGATCCAATGTCCTTGCCCACATCTGGACCAGTGAAGACACCTGGCATCCTAGTCTGTGTCGGGAATTCATAGTGGAGTGGGCTGCCGTGCTGGAGAACAGAGTACAGGTGAGCACTTCTTTAGAGGCTTGGGGTGCAGTAACAGTGCCTCAAATCTGTTACAATCTGAACCTTGCAGAGATGGGGACTCGAGTTTGAGATTTCAGACTCGACTCGGACTCGAGATCCGAGACTCGTGAACAATATTTGTTTTTAGGAATCGTCTGATGATACATTTCAAACTTAAATTGCAAAAGACAAGTCATTATCATCATACAGTATGCACAAACTCAAATGAGAGATGCTAGCTAGCCAGCTAGTTAGTTAGTGCCCCATCAACCCCTGTGACAAATACAGCTCTGACATTACCTCGACAGCTACTCCACAGTTAAGCGTCTTTGAGCTAGCTAGGTACCTTGACTAAATCAGCCAGTACAGTGGGTATAGAAAATAATCACATGTTGTTGCTTTAGAGCCTGAAATGAAGACAGACATCGTTTTTGTTTCATTCAGCTGTATTTACTCAGTGCAACTTATAACATCCAAGTGAAAGATATAACACCAACATGTCAGAAAGAAAAACAAAAAAACAAAAACATAATCACTGAGTTGGAAAAAGGATCACCCCCTTGTTTCAGTATTTTGTTGAACCGCCTTTTGCTTTAATTACAGCCTTTAGTCTGTTGGGATATGCACATCTAGACGTTGCAATATTTGACCGCTCATAGGACTTTTAGTTATTGAAAAGTGTTCTCCAGGCAGATCTGCCTTGGAGGCAGAACTCATTTGATTGGTTGATTCAAAACTGAGGGCGGACCTCACATGACATCGGAAATGTGCACATGAGCATAGGTTTCTCCATTTTTAATCATATCTAACCGTACATCTAACCTTAACCACACTGGAGTGTTAAAATGTAATCCTGTGCTATATTTTATATATATATATATATACATATAGTGCCTTGCGAAAGTATTTGGCCCCCTTGAACATTTCAACCTTTTGCCACATTTCAGGCTTCAAACATAAAGATATAAAACTATACTTTTTTTGTGAAGAAGCAGCAACAAGTGGGACACAATCATGAAGTGGAACAAATTTATTAGATAGTTCAAACTTTTTTAACAAATAAAAAACTGACAAATTGGGCGAGCAAAATTATTCAGCCCCTTTACTTTCAGTGCAGCAAACTCTCTCCAGAAGTTTAGTGAGGATCTCTGAATGATCCATGATAAATGATATGATAAATAGAATCCGCCTGCGTGTAATCAAGTCTCCGTATAAATGCACCTGCTCTGTGATAGTCTCAGAGGTCAGTTGAAAGCACAGAGAGCATCATGAAGAACAAGGAACACACCAGGCAGGTCCGAGATACTGTTAAAAAAAAGTTTAAAGCCGGATATGGATACAGAAAGATTTCCCAAGCTTTAAACATCCCAAGAAGCACTGTGCAAGCAATAATATTGAAATGGAAGGAGTATCAGACCACTGCAAATCTACCAAGACCCGGCCGTCCCTCTATACTTCCAGCTCATACAAGGAGAAGGCTGATCAGAGATGCAGCCAAGAGGCCCATGATCACTCTGGATGAACTGCAGAGATCTACAGCTGAGGTGGGCGAGTCTGTCCATAGGACAACAATCAGTCGTATACTGCACAAATCTGGACATTATGGAAGAGTGGCAAGAAGAAAGCCATTTCTGAAAGATATCCATAAAAAGTGTCGTTTAAAGTTTGCCACAAGCCACCTGGGAGACACACCAAACATGTGGAAGAAGGTGCTCTGGTCAGATGAAACCAAAATGGAACTTTTTGGCAAGAATGCAAAACGTTATGTTTGGCGTAAAAGCAACACAGTTCATCACCCTGAACACACCATCCCCACTGTCAAACATGGTGGTGGCAGCATCATGGTTTGGGCCTGCTTCTCTTCAGCAGAGACAGGGAAGATGGCTAAAATTGATAATAAGATGGAGCCAAATACAGGACCATTCTGGAAGAAGACCTGAGACTGGGACGGAGATTTGTCTTCCAACAAGACAATGATCCAAAACATAAAGAAAAATCTACAATTGAATGGTTCACAAATAAACATATCCAGGTGTTAGAATGGCCAAGTCAAAGTCCAGACCTGAATCCAATCGAGAATCTGTGGAAAGAACTGAAAACTGCTGTTCACAAACGCTCTCCATCCAACCTCACTGAGCTCGAGTTGTTTTGCAAGGAGGAATGAGCAAAAATCTCAGTCTCTCGATGTGCAAAACTGATAGAGACATACCCCAAGCGACTTACAGCTGTAATTGCACCAAAAGTTGGCGCTACAAAGTATTAACTTGATAATAGTGAATAATTTTGCACACCCAATTTTTCAGTTTTTTATTTGTTAAAAAAGTTTGAAATATCCAATACATTTTTCCTCCCTTCCCAATTCCCACTAACCCTGCCTTGTTGGCAGCTCAACAACTCCTTGGACAGTCTAAACACGTCGCCCAGCCGACGATTGTTTTCGCACTGCTTATCCAACACGGAAGCCTTTAGTTAGATTATGCACAGGATGATTACTTTCCCCCACTATACATCCGCAATTGAATTTACAGGCACCCGATCTGAACACAAGGAGTCACTGGAGAACGATGTGGCAGAATAGATCAACTGAGTTATCTAAGCCAAATCCCCTGACCCCTCCAGTTGCCGAATACTCTAACTTGACTTTCGGTCATTATTTCCCAAGTCGACAGGCAACTATATATTGTACCTAGCTCAAAATGGAACAAAGTGAGCAGTATTCTGTGAGCCATTATTTTTCATTTTACGTTGCATTTAGCCAATTATTCAAATAAGCAATTCCAGTTTAGATAATGATAATCAGCTCCTTACCTGTGATAGTTTGGTACTCCGTCTGGGCCTGGCTGTTTTTCAACACCTTACTTGGTCCATGTGAGTGTCGAAACTCAAATAATCTAAACAGATGTAATTGATGGCTGGAGATGGTTGAAAGCAAAAATATATCCCTCTCCCACTCTTTACAACAAAACACTTTCTGTCTCGGTTGTCATAGAGATCTGGATTTGTGGATCTTCTATAACAGCGGCCAGATAGATTCAACCGATAAAGAAAGTTCCTGCCTTTCCGGCATTACATCCTTACTGTATTCCAGCTCAAACATGTGTGGTTGGATATTATCATTCAATAACACTTTATCAAATTTGAAATCTTCCAGCTCTACAGGTTTTTCATCCATTGTAGAAAAATTGCAGCAGTTTTTGTGAAAATATTTGAACTATTGTGTAATAACCAAGCGACTTCCTGTCGCACAGTAGAGAAATTACCGTATAATCCAGGAGAAGCTTGTATGCAAATGTGGGGGACGTGGAGTCATACACTCAAAATACAGAATACTTACCGAAAGTTGCTCCTGCTCCTACGCTCATGGACAACTCCTACTCACTCTCTCCTTCCTCTGCAAGAGGCAAGATTCGGAATGATTCAGATTTCTCTTGGCATGGCTAAGATAAGAACTACAACTTTCAGAGATGTTGCTCATGTCACATCTACATCGTCACGCTCAGGTTGTGGCTGCGCAGTACGCTCGGCTACCAACAAAAAAGTGCTTCTGATTGGCTTCACTTGCTCTCCATAGGAATAAATGGCGTCTGTTGGTCCATTATACTGTCACTGCTTGAATCTAGTTGTAGTTTTCAAAATTCAAATTTTGTGGCCTAACAGTGGCCTATTTGGGAACTTCAGAACGCACTGAGAAGGTGTATTTAGTGACTTTCATGTCGGAAACATAACCAGCTCAATGATTTTCAAGTGTTTAGTGGTCTGAAGCCTCCCTTTATAGTAAGAGTGCAAAGCCTTGACAGGAGACATTTTTCATGTTCTCTTATTGACCTTTGGCTTTTCAGACAAGGAGTATCCAAGAAGAGCTGAAGAATGAGTGGTCAGAGAAAAGGGACTGGAAGGATCATCTGCTGTGTATGCTGGAGACCGGAGGAGAGTATGATATGGGGAGCCACAAACGAGTCATCTTAGATTGGACACACCAGCTCAAGAACAGATTAGAGGTACTGAACAGGGGAGGTCCACTATGTTACACTTGTACCTGGTGCTTGATGTTGGCAAAATCCAACTAGTTGTTAAATAATTTCATTATATTGTTTTAGATTATATATACACCACCCCCAAAAATGTAAGAACACCCAAGCTGAATGAGGAGGCAAACCTAATGGAGAATTCCTGCTTCTGATGCTTATTGATTCAGGGTTTGGTAGACGTCTGTGTGCAAGAGGCTGCCCTTGTTCATGTATGTAAATGAAATACTGATTCACAGATGCTCATCCCGTCATTTCAGTTATAGTAGAAATTCCCGCAGTCTATGTTTATTATTAGTTCTATTCCTATTTTTAAACGAATGTACTAATATCTAAATGTTTTTTGATCCAAATGGCAGTTATTTTTTAGAGTTTCTTAATTTATTTTATATTCAGTGTCTTTAAACACTCTTAAGCCCCTTACCTTAATTGGATTAAACTACACCACTAAGAGCTCATCAGAAATAAACATATATTCCAGATTTAGAGTTTTTTGCTTTGAAAAATTATTTTCTGTTATTTGGGGGATAAACCTGTTGTTGCAATAACTCTAATACTCATTGAAAGAAGCTGCCAAGTGATCCAAGGCATTTGCAAAAGTGAAGTGATTGATGATTTTACTCACTTAGAATTCTATGGTCACTCCCAATAAGGCCAATTTAGAATAGTGAATGTGCTGTACCGGGATTATATGTGCTGTGTGTAGTAGCCTGGGATTTAGGTTAATTGGTACCTGTCTTTAATTTGTAGCAACTGCTAATTTATAGACTTGCTCAAGAGGAATTACTCTTACTCACTCACTGTCACCCTCATGCTGTCTTTGTCATCCTCATCTGGTCTGCCTAGTGAGCACCAATTTGATTGACTGAGGGTATAATGACTTCCGAGAGGTCCATAATGGAAGACTAGCATATTGAGTTCCTTTTGACCCCCTCTTTAGCACAGTATCTGGCCCGGCGAGACCGTACTGATGATGTTGGATGATCTGGAACTCCAGTGGAGGAGGGGGCGTCTGCCTAACCTTCTACCAGCCATGGAGCTCATCATGTGGGTTGTGCTGAGTGAAGACAGCCTTGACAAGGTCTGGACATTTTCCCTGACAACGACAAGTTACTATGACTTATTAGTAACTTAGTCTAGAAACCAGACCTCACTCTGGTATTTTTTCTTGGTGTTAGCATGACGTAACCAAAGAGTGGCTCATCAGAAAACAGAGGAGTCAGAAGATTGGTGAGTAGAGCTTCACATCGCTGAATAGAGCTTCACATCGCTGAATAGAGCTTCACATCGCTGAATAGAGCTTCACATCGCTGAGTAGAGCTTCACATCGCTGAGTAGAGCTTCACATCGCCAAAGTCACATTTTCATCAAAACAGCAATGTGTACGTTTTGTGCCTTTCAGTGGATGAGGTGAAACTTAGTTGGTGAGAACATACTCATGTTAGTTTCTGGACGGGAGTAAATGGAATGGAGTTAAACACATTGAACCCAGTGTGAGATACCATTCAATTTCAACCATTATTAGAAGCCCATTCTCCTCAGATAAGTTTCACTGGCCTCTACTGGATCACAGTTAAGTCATTTTCTGAAGGTATATTCCTGATCAGTGGTCTACAGAATAACGTAGAGGAATAAGTCACAAAGTTGAAGTTACGCCAGGGCTGGATATTTCAACAAGACAACAAACCCAAACACTGCATTTTCTGTTCATCCAATGAACCTCATTTCACTAATGAAATATTACTGTGTCCTTCAGTTATCTCATAGATCAAAATGAAATTGCTGATCCAAACACCCAATTATTTATGAATGAAAATCATGGAAATTGTCAGGGGGTGCGTTATGTAACAGTATATGAGTTAAGTGTGGGTTCAGATGGTACCATTTTAACCAAACCGTGTAACTTTCAGATGCAGTCCGCTATATTCCCCACACGGGTAAGTTAAACCTATGTTGGGCTTTACTATGACAAATCTAAAGTGATTATTAAATTTTAGTTAATGAAAATCCCTTTTTTTCAGTTTGGAATTGGATCTGTGAGGCTGCAGGTATTCATGCTATTACAATTTCATTAGATTGGCACACCTCTCAGAATAAAATAAAAACAGGAGTATAGAACAACCACATTGTTTCAGTTTTTAATATTTTCAAACCTCCACTTCCACAGAGGAAGTGACCCTTGACCCTAAGACAGCCAACCATGACCTCATGCTCTCAGAGGACAACAAGCGCATGCGCTGTGGCCTGGAGCGCCGAGACTTGCCCAACAGCATGCGCTGCTTCAGTGGCTGGTGGTGTGTGTTGGCTAATGAGGGCTACACCTCTGGGCGTCATTACTGGGAGGTGGAGGTTGGACACAGGGATTGGAGGCTGGGTGTGGCTAAAGCCTCCGCCCAGAGGAAGGGTTACAGTTCTCTAAACACTCAGACAGGCTACCTTACCTTGAGGCTGGAAAGAGGAACCGATCTCAAGGCCCTGACTGTGCCCGTAACCCCACTGACCCAGACGCTGGTCCCCAGGAAAGTGGGGGTCTACCTGGACTATGAGCAGGGCCAACTGTCCTTCTACAATGTGGAGAAGAGGTCCCACATCTACACGTATAATGAGACCTTCACAGAGAGACTGTTCCCCTTGTTTGGGACTGTTGAGGTGATGAAAGATCTGGTTATCCGGTCGGCACAGACTAGGGAACCATGTCTCTGTTCGGGACCCTGCCTCTGGGGATGAGGTAACATGCGCGCTCCTGGAGAGCTGGCCTGGAGTCCACAAAATTATTGTAAACAAAGGAATATCCAGTGTCTGCTCACAGATAGAGGAGCATGGCTTGTGTTTGGTTTTGTCAAGCGCTAACACACCTTATTCAAGGCTTTGATGATTAGTTGAATCGGCTGTGTTAGAACAAGGCTGGAACACGCCTCAGGGCCGGGGTTGAAGAACATTCATCCTTTACACGTTCTCTTACAGTGCTTTCAGGCGTACCTGTGTGTACTGCACAACCTGAAAGTGGTGGGTTAACTATATGTATTGGTTAGCATGGTAAGATGACACAATAAAAGAAAATGCTGTTCAAATGAGCCAAACATTTTTAGATGAGATTATGTAATTCTGTGAAAGTTGGACACAGCAGACAAAAAGCATGCGGTAGTTCGTTCTTCCTCTCTAATATGTTTACTTTAACTTTCCAGCTGACCATAGTCTTATAAAGTGCATTGGCATGTTCATGGGAGCTACAGTTGATTGACAGTGTGTAAACTGGTAATATTATACGAATAATATTTAGTTTGTCAGTTTGTGACATACACATTGTTGGAAAATTAATAAGTATTGTATGAGCATGACAAAAATGCCACTATATCACTGTGGTATATATTCAATCTTTATTACTGTAAGTGCAACAAACATTTACATTTCTGATCTATATATCTGCAGATTATTGAATGAATGAAGAGCTGTAATGAAGTATAAAAATCCTCTGCTTTTAGAATGTTGGTATATTTATGAGAAGTGATTATACCATTTTACAATAAACTAATGAAAATAATCCAATATTTTTCAGATAAATATAATAAATCACACCACGCATCACTAAGTGTCAAATCTCTTTCCAATGACGTTTTTTAATTGAACCAATGCACAGCATGTGTAAAAATACATCATACTGTTAAGAGCATACAATCGTTTTGTCTAAAAAAAATTAAATCCCTCAAAACTATCAAAACTAATGCTTTTAGTCACTCTATACTAAAATATATTAGTGTGGCATAATTGCTGTAGACTGAAAAGCTCTTGAAAATGACATACCTAAATGTGAATTATGAACCTGTTACATGCAAAAACTGTATTTGAAATTATACTTACATTTCAATGGAATTATTTATCTCAGTATAGTAATACGTTGAAATATGCAAAACAAAAGAAAACACCTTATACAGAAACAATACAGTATTTGGCATAAACATGTTTGATTCAATTTCAACAGAAAACAAATCAGTTTTAACATGTTTCATGTGTGTTATCAAAGTAATAATACAATGCTCTAGGAACCCCTATAAACAAACATATTTAGGGTAATGGCGGACGGTTACTAAAAAACTGCTATTAATTTACAAACTGCAGCCATTACTCTAAGTCGCCATACCAGCCAGAAAGTATGAACACTCACACACTGTTCCTCTCTTTATCTCAGCTATCTCTGTCAAGCACTGTTAAAGCGAGCATACTCTAACCTACGAAGGCCTCAGATTACTGTCCCCGCATTGCTTAATATGAAGTGTGTTTGTAAAAAGTACCGACCAACATCTCTTTGAGGGGGTAGTACAGTTCTATGAATATAAAAGGCTTTCAACAAAATAGAAACAAGCAATGAACAAAAGACAATAAAGAATGGGAGCCAGGTAGAGGCCACTGTTTGTAACAGACAGAGGAGGGGGTTGTGATGCGAACCCTTGACCCTTAGGTCTCGTAGAACGACCGCTCCACCTTCTTGGTGACGCTGGTGCTGCCGGCCACTTGCATGCTCCTCTGAACCACCTCTTTAGTCACGTGACGCGTCACCATGCCGCTGGTTTCCATGTGCTGGGTCGTCATGCCCGTCATGCCCGTCATCATCATACCGTCTCCTGTGGGAAAGCACGCGGCGTTAGGGTGTGCACGTGAGAGACCCTGTGCGTAGGTACGTGCGTGCGTGCAAAGAAAGGAGAAAGATAACGAAGTTAAGACTATCGTACCTGAGAAGTAGGGCTCGTTGACCACGTGTGTTACATTGGTGTGGGTGCTGATGTCTGAGGGCAGTTGGAACACATCTCTCTTGGTGGTGGAGTGACTGCTGTACTGTGTCATACCTCCTAGTTGTGACACACCTCCTAGTTGTGACAAACCTCCTCGTTGTGAGAAACCTCCTACTTGAGACACCCCTCCTACTTGAGACACACCTCCTATTTGAGACACACTTCCTACTTGAGACATACCACTCAGTCCTCCTAACTGAGACATACTGCCTATTCCACTTATTTGAGACATGCTGCCTGAAAAAGGGAAGAGAATCACACAAGTAGACAATATTAACTCTATATCTACAACCGGAATAGAATATTAACTTGAAACACCCAGTATCGTAGATTAAAAGTGATATTATTGAAACCGACATGAGCTCATGGTAACAGTGTTCTCTTACCCCCGTCCTGAGACTCTATGGTGATGATGCCTTCCCTCTCAGGACCGAAACCCTGGGTCGTCTTGGCCTGAACTTTGAACTTGTACGGCATGTTCTCGCTGAGGTCAGGAACCATCAAACTGGTCTCGGCACTGTCCCCGTTCACCTGGAATGTACGCATGTCACCTGTAGAGCCAGAGAGAGGGCAGGATTACAATATGAAATTAAAGTGAATATAATGAGAATAGTTACTACGAAAGAGACTTGCTCAAAGAGACGTGCTCATGTAGGCCGGCCGGCACTGTCCGTTAAACGAACAAAAGGCCTGGAGAAAATAATAAAGGATTTCACAGTGTCTGACGAGCGATGACTTCACGGTGCTATTGTCCTACCTCCTCCATGCAGCTGTTCACAAGTGACCACATAGCCCAGGATTTCACCGTTGGGTTTCCTGGGTTTTTCCCAGCTCAGCTGAAGGGCTTCAGGGGACAGAGCTGTGAAGACCAAGGGCCCCGGGGCACTGGGGGTGCTCAGAGTGAAGGGAGAGCCTGGACGACGGAGAAAGGAACAGATGGAGTGAGGAGTAGAAGACACAAAAAGGAATATTTAAAGATGTAGAGTTGAACAGAAAGCGAGGTGACGTAAAAGATAGATTTTATTTTTTATTTTATTTATAAAACCACATTGAGACCAGGGACTCATTTACAATTGTGCCCTGGGAACACAACCATTAAAAATGGCACAAATACAAGTATGTAGGTACAGTAAATACCTAAAATACATAGTCAATTAAAACAAACACATTTCTCATTGTTGTTGGACTTCTGTGCTAGTCATGGATTGTCTATAACGAACACCATGTTCGAACATAGGGATGCTCATAAGTGTACTTGGTACCAGAGCACCCTAGGCCGAAGGTCAATGATCGATTTTATAGTTGCTTCATCTGATCTGAGGCCGTATGTTTTGGACACTCGAGTGAACAGAGGGGCGGAGCTGTCAACCGATCACTATCTGGTGGTGAGTTGGGTCAGGGGGTGGGGGAAGACTCTGGACAGACCTGGTAAACCCAAATGGGTAGTGCGGGTAAATTGGGAACGTCTGGAGGAGGCCCCTGTCCGACAGACTTTCAACTCACGCCTCCGGCGGAGCTTTTCGTGCATCCCTGTGGAGGTTGGGGGCATTGAACCCGAGTGGACAATGTTCAAAACCTCCATTGCTGAAGCTGCGGTGGGGAGCTGTGGTCTTAGGGTCTTGGGCGCCTCAAGGGGCGGTAACCCACGGACAC
>JACXGM010010203.1:0-26577 GCA_016801145.1 Umbra pygmaea | reverse complement strand
ACTCTATATATTTTAGTAGAATAAACTCAAAACTCAAAAATTGTTGACTTAACGTAAAATAATTATGTCAACCTCACAAGGGGTGAATGTTTGTGTTAAGTGAACATAAAGTTTTTATGTTGTTTTGACAGTCATGAACATTTGTGTGGACTTAACAATAACATTTTGTGTCATGGGCAGATTGGGGTTTACAGTGTACTATTTTCATTTTTCAAAGACAAATGTGTTGAAATTGTATCTAAATACACAAACCCCATGTTCCCTACCTAGCTGCTAAATCTAATTTAGCAGATACATGTCTGATATGGCCATTGAATACTGATTAATACAGTAACCATCAATTAAATTGTTCAATCCCTCACTGTAAACCTGAATAGTAAGCAGAACTAAAAAAAAAAAGGTAACTGATTACTTCAAAAGTTTTGAATTCATGAAGTAATTAAATTGAGTTCAGAAGTAGTATAATAATATGTGCAGCTTTACGAACAAAATACAGTAGATTTACAGCGACTTGAAACTGCTTTCCCTTAATCAGTGTAATGTTTTTCAGAGTCTCTCTTTGTACATTTTGTTTGGAAATGTTGTCAAAACAGTTAAATGATGGCAGGACAGTGACTGTTAATTTCATGAACTCTAAAATTTTGAAGTAATCAGTTACCATAGTTTTTTTTAGTTCTGCTTACTTTCGGGTTTTCAGTGCTGTTTTATTACGCTACAAAATTATAACCCAATACAGCATCAATTACGGAGAATATAATGTATGGAAGGCATTGACAAGATATTTCGTTCAGCAATAAGTTTAAAATACTTTCTTGCTTGTGGTTACAACTTTGACCATAAGACTAATTGCTAGCTAATGCTATCTGCAGGCATGCAAGCTTTTCTTCTCTTTCCTTCAAAATGAATACTCTGTGCCAGGTTCAGTTGCCTGTTCCCTTCAGTTCCTGTCTAGTATTACATCAATATTTTAAAATGAACTTATCACTCTTGTATTATCTTAGAGAGAACACTCCATGCTTTTTTACCTACATTCTGCTTATATTGTCCCAAATTTTATTATACATTTCCACCCCCACCATATTAATGTTATCGATTTCCCAATTTTTTTATTGTCGTTATGACTATTATGGGCATCCGATTTGTTTCCCTGGATACTAATTACTAAGAATATCAACAAACACTGTTCACATCCAAGCAGCACACAACAGCATCCAATACATCACTGAATAATTTACACACCCAACTAGTTAGATCAAGCATCCACCCGGCCACTCCAGAAGCCATCATTTTATGACAGCCTTGTAGCCCGCTCCACAGACCACAAGCCAACCAGAATCGATTGCACAATGAATCGCTCCATGAATCAATCCAATGTCAAACAACTACTGTGCTGCTAGCCTGGAAAAATCCAGACCCAAATCCGGAACGATTTAGGGTCTGGCATCGAGTAATGAAAATGACTCAGCTCGAGGGGCGGCATTAAGCGTGCATTTGAAAATCTCACTGTACACAATTGGATAACACTACGACCAATCACCAGTGGGTTTTCACTAAGCCCCTATGGCGAAGCTAACTAGGTCGGCAAAACAGCAAAGACGTCCTTCTTAAAAAGGAATGATTCGAGCGCCGTCTTCTGTACCTCTTTTAGACAAAAAGCCAAGTCTAACTCATTCATTGTAGTGGCCAAAGCAGTTTCAAACAACTGGTGTGCATCCATTTTGATCTTACAGTCGCAGAGCTGTCGTCATCTGTTTAACACGCCACTGGCCCGCCTATATCAGATACACCGATGTGATTGGTGCAGCTCGGCTACAAGGGCATAGTTAATGAGCAACATTACTCTGTGCCAGAGTAACTTGCTGAGCAAATTCAAATTGTGCTCTTGCGAGAACTCTGGATTTCCAGGGTACTGTGCTGCATCCTTAACAATAGAAATTGCTTAGCGATCTAAGGCAGACTCAATGACAAAAATTCAATACAGCAATAAATCTTAAAACATTCTATTATTTTGGGATATAATCTAACTATACCATACTTTTCTACCTCTGCGCAGTTAATCTGCCGACCATGCTATAATGCAAGCGGCGCTGCTACGCCGACTCCTCCTCCTTTCGCTCTGTCTAATAAGGAAACTGTAGCCCAACACAATATCAATCTACTTTCCAACATTGTTATCACCTATTTACATACTACTACTTGTTTATATACATTTAATTTCACAACACAGGTTCATATGCAATAATCCACTCTGTTCAGTTATTCTCAATAATTTCTCCCATTATTTACAATTCACTCACTCGCCATTCACACCATTCACTCCTATCAACAGACGGGCAGGCGCCCCATTTGTTCTTAAGAGTCATACACAACATGTATTCATTTTTCATAATACGGAATAACCTTATCAGCGTCCCGACTCCGACCTTCCATCAATCAACTCTTTGGGAATGTGGCCTACCAAATTGACATTGAAACGGTGTCTCAAACAGTTTTAACAATAAACTATAAAACAGTCAATAAACTACAACAAACTGCATTTGTACCTTAAACAGCAGCTGTTCAAAGCCTGGTGTTATACAAATAAACAGCTGATTACTAATAATTAATATCCAACTTTTGTTTACTTCAGTAACAGCCTAAGTTTTTCAGTCTATTGGATTCTTACAACATCAGTTTTTCATAAGAAACTTAACTATAACTCTATCTCCGTTCAGCCGATAGCCCCCAGCCTCTCGAAATTGTGTGGCTATCCATTTCGATAGGGTTTACCTTTATCTCACTTATTTACACTCTCATGAGCCTACCCGTCCAGACCGTTGCTTATACATTCATACTTCTACCCTATCTGACACTATAGCCCTCACCTCTTTTTTCCTGACTCTCTATAGCCCTCAGCTTTTTAGGCAGCTATCTGTTATGGTGGCTACCTTTTACTAGTTTTATTCTTCTATAAAGCCAACACGTTACCATAGCATTTTACTTATTTAGAAGTTATAAAACTAAATGTCAGTAGGGGATAACATCCCAGCATGCATTTGTTTACACTAGCGCAGTTGCTCCAATTACAGACTCTGCGTCTCTCCATTATCTAATTAAGAATTCTTAGGTCGGAAAACTCACCAATGTTGTTGCCGCTGACAAGCGCAGGACGCAATCCCACAACAAATTTAAAATGATACAGGATACAATCTCACTGAATCAGAGTGCTTTTTGTACTTGTGGAACTGCGCCCATGCCTCTCCATCAGATTCAGCAAGGCTAAAAGTTTTGATCCATCCCGAACGTGGTCGCCAAATTATGTTGTGTCTTTAATTGCATTTACTCATCAAATCAATTAACTCAGAGTCCGGAAAATGTGTAAAATAGAGCATAGACTTTAATGTCTTCAAGCTGAGTTTCGTCTGCAGAGCAAGCTCTCGATCAAAGTATCACTATTTTTTATACAGAGAATTAAGTCACAACAGAAACTTAATACTGATTTCCTATTGGCCCAAATAGATAGCATTAGTTTGAATTTCACCAATGGCTACATCATGAATAGTATTTGGTTACATGGCATCAGCTTGTCTTGTCCTTGCTAGGCCAAAATGGCTTCAGTCTCAATTCTCACTGAGACAAAGGCCCTAGACAAATATATGGCTGTTGTTCATGCTGGCCTATGTTTTATATACATTGCATTTCAAAAGACATCCTGCATTCTCAATTAAGTTAACACTGTTGGGCGTATTCCTACCAAAGACAACTCTACATTTTACAGTGAACAGTTCTTCATAATTTCACAATCCCAGAATAACTTTGTCTTCGCTGCATCTATTTCACATGATCTATAGCTCTCAGGGAAGACCAAAAAATACAGAATAATATTTATAAATCCTAAGATTCTTCTTCCCATATTATTGCATTTTTCCTCAAGCTGTTCTGCATCAGCTATGTATATCTTACTACACATTGTATTGATTATTGTTCTGTTAATTACCATGAGAAGAAAAAATCTTCTATAGTTTCAATGGGGATAGGGCTGTCTCCAGAATATTTGAGAATATATGAGGTGCCAGGGCAGAGCCAAATGGCATTCTCCGATATGTTTGATGTCTCTGTATGATTGGGACATGAAAATAAGCATCCTTCAGGTCTATGCTGGCACAGTAATTGCCCTGATGAACACACTCCATCAGGTGTCTGACTGTGAGCATACAAAAGGGTCTCTTGGCTATGGACCTGTTCAGGACCCTCAGGTCTAGAATTCTCATCCCTTGTTTTCTTCAGAACCAGGAAGTAAAGAGAATACAGGTGGCTGTGTTTCTCGTTCCCGATCGGGAGCCTCAGAACAGTCCCTTTCTCTAAGAGCTGAGAGACTTCCCTCTTTCAGGGGCCGGTTGCACCAGCTGAATGTAAAAAAGTTGGTCTTAAATCCTAGGTCAGGCGTAGTTACGCCCGATGTTTTGAGTGGAATTTACACCCTTTGCACCAAATAAAAATAAGACTATTGGTAGCTAAGTCTAACCAAATTTTGTTAGACAAAACAATTAGCATTGTCCTATCTTGAGAAAGATAATTGAAAATATATTCACAGTTTAGCATGAGGAACGTGTTACGGTGTCCTTTGTAGAAGATAGATACACGCGTGAAGGTTGCAATAATCCAATGGAACTTTAATATGATAAACAAAAGACTGCCACGAGGGGCAAACGGAATACATAGAGCGTGAACACAGAGACACGTAACAGGATTACATTGATCGACAGGGTACACATGGAAACATGAGGGCTAAATACTAAATACCTAATGACAAATACACTACACCTGGGGACTACAACACTGACGTCACAAAATAAGCTAACCAAAACAATACATGAAATAGCCACAAAAGGGAGGCAAAACACAACACATGAGGGAGCAAGGGAGGAAACACAGGGAATAACCAAAATCAATAGTCCATACGCAGCCCATCCAGGACCGGACGTTACAGAAGGGCAGTGAAGCGTCAGTCTTTACAAGCATTAATATTCAATACTGTTGTGGTGGAAAACATATTGTTTTACGTAGATCACAGAGCTGAAAGTGACATATCAAGATTTGTTTGTAACGTCCAGTAAGGTTACTTCAGTTTTAACGAACAACACGTTGGCTATTTACAGAAATTTAATTGATATTCCATGTAGTTAAAGCTGAAATACATATATATCTTAATTTACCTTTAAAAGTAGGTTACCCACTCAATCAGCTGTTAATTCATAGCTAGTTATTAATCGAGAGAGTATGATTTTTGGTCACTGCAAACGTAAACAATGTGCCCTGCATCTTCAATTGAAGAAAATGGTCTTTCTCCAAAGAAATTATAGCTAAATCTTAATGCAATGAGAGAGTCAGAAACACAAGACATTTGAAATAATTTATATAAATCGCCCTGGCTGCGCCTGCTATCTACTAGGCATAGAATCTATGACCAGGCATAGCTCATTGAAGGTTACGCCCAGCTGGTGCAACAGGTATAAATATAAAGTCAGACATTTAAAGGACATTTTAGGTCAGATGTACAGTTACGTCCTATATACGTTTAGCTGGTGCAAGCAGCCCCAGGGCTCTTCTCCTAATGTGAGATGACATTACCATTTTCCTGATTCCCTGAAAAAGCGGGGGGGGGGGTGGAGAAAACTCGAGCAGCTTGTTAAGTTATCAAGGTTAGGAATAACCAAAACTCTCAATCAGTCCACACCGCCACTACACCCCTCTTCCTCTGATGGGGTATAGCCCAAGGGGGGCAGCTCTTGAAAGGGTGGGAGAAAAGCAGTGTTTCCACAGTTACTTTGAAAAAGTAATCTGATTACTGATTACTCCTTTAAAGGTACATTATGTAGTTTTCCAAAACAATAACAAAAGACGTACTTTGCATTAAAAAAGCAAACATCACTATACCTATGTTATATATATTTATTAGTTGTGTACTTACATTATCCTAAATGTTTCTAACAACTTTCAATCCCAGAGAAATTTGTAATATAATTCGAAGACACGGAACGTTTCATTTTGTCTTCCGTCAATGGCGTCATATAACCTCTGACTGCTCTAGTTGTTCTAAGTTCCAGGGAACAGCCAAACATAACGTGAATAAAGTTATAATATTTTTAACAATATATTACTTTGTCAGTGAACATTTCTTCTGCCGGAGACGCTAGATTGGACGGTTGTCATTGACGATATCAAAACCCATTATCCCATGCTACTTCCCGACGTCATCAAAGTGCATCTTTTGCTATAGTTTTGATTGAGAGACCCCTAGCGCCCAAAAACTACATATTGTATGTTTAAAAAGTAATTTAGTTACTAAATTAGATTACAAGTAACTTTAATAGTTACATTCAACCGCTGCCAACACCCACCTCAACATAAAAATGACAACCGGTTTTGCCAACACTCACTTTATTGGAAGTGCATTTTTAACATTTATGTCAACAATGTATCTCCTGACATTTTAAGTTGAAATTAAAAATTATTTCCTGAAAAAATACATGTTTTTATAAAGAATAAATAAAGACAGTCTTTCGTGACTTCACTTAACAAAAAAACTTGTTTATATGAAAATAAAATAATGACAGTCTGTCTTGACCTGACATATATAACTGTTAATACTGTAATGGCAAAACGTACTATTTATAATCTACATTGTTTATGAATATAACTAATCAATTCATTTTAACGTTTTTGTTTTTTCAAAATAATAGCGATCGTTTAAATTCCCTGCAATAATCATTGTTAATTCATTATAGCTAGTGAGTTGTAACCAAATGCAATTGCATTGTGTGTAAAGAAACAATAAGATTATATGATAGCAAAGTTGTACACACAATTTGATTGAATACATTTTCAGTGTCTCATGTGAAAACATGATTACATTTGAAAAACATTCACTATAGTATGTTTTATTCAGCAATAGATTAATTTTAGCAACACATGAACATGGACACACTACCTATGTATGCAATTAATTAACAATGATTATTATAATGAATGCTGAAAACGTGACTTATCGCATACGTGACTTCACTCCTCAAAATATATATTTTTATGAAGGAAAGTGACAAAAATAGTAATGCACAGTGACTTGGATAAGTAACTTTAATCTGATTACTGGTTTGGAAATAGTAACACGTTAGATTACTCATTACTGAAAATATTGGTCAGATTAAAGTAACACGTTATTAAGTAACGCATTACCGGCATCACTGGAGATAAGTCTCTGATTTCAGGCAGACAGACAGAATTGGTGGCTTTAGAAACACAGGAAAAATAGAAGTGGAAGAAACACATTGACCTAATTCCTCTGTATTTTCCCTTACTGCTTGATTACCTATTATATGAGGAGAAATCATTCGTCCTCTTTTAGTCTGTGTACTCGCAGCGTCGCTCGAGGAAACTTGGCAGCTGTGTTTACTAGAGAGTAGCGGGGGGGAGTAGCCCCTCCTTCCTCTTTTACACAGAACAAAACTAGCAGGCGTGGGAAAAGGGCCAGAGACACTGAGATAAAGTGGGTCCGTTACCGCTCTCATGTGTTTATTCTCTATCAACTCACTCCTAGCCACAGTTAGCCAAGAGCGCACTGCTAAAGGAATGAGCTCAGACCTATCTGTCTACCGAAGTGGCGGGTGGCACTACGGTATAGCATTTTTGGAGCTGAAAAGTCTTGCGTAAGGCTTTCCTGTCCTCCTCCTCTCGGGCGGCATGTACTGTGGTCTCTGCCAAAGGCCTCCCAAACAGCACATCCGGAGTGATGAGCAGAGGTAGCTTCTGACTGTCGCTTAGCGCCGTGCTAGGCAGCCAAAGTTGTCTTTCGGCAGCTACAGAGACAGGCATTCATCTTCCCGAGCAAACAGCCTTGGACCAAAGAAAGAACTGGAAAAGTTCAGTTCCTGTGCCTATATTGAACCCGTGTTTCGACAGCCAAAGAACTGGCTCTCAGCCAGGAAAACTGGTTCCAGAGTGGCACCAACTCTTTTCTGGTCTAGAACCGTTCTTTTACCAAGTCATATTTACATCAGGGGCTGGGGGCGGGGTTATTGTGACCAACAACACGATGGAAGATTTGACCGCCATTGTGAAAAACTAGGAAGATAGAAGAAAGATTCTTCTCATCCCAATATAGGATCGCAAAGCCAGGAGAAACATTTACGGAAAGACGATGTAGTCCGCCATTGTAGTTGCTATGCTTGAAGTTGGTGTTGCGTTACTAGAAAAGCTAAAAAGATACATGGCGACTGGCAGCAGACCTAAAGACTTGTGATTCTGACTCATTGTTTCGTTCAATTGAACAACTGACTCAAATGAACGAAATCACTCAAAATATTTGTTAATTTTACTGAACGATTCGAGTCAGTAAAAGGAGTCGAACTTCCAATCACTAGAATAATGTTGTAAGCTAATTGATACACCATATAGCTCCACTAAACTGCTCAAATAAAAATAAACTTTACAAACAGTATAGGAGGGAAAGAGATGAAAACAAGCATTGCAATCGCTGTGACTACTAAAAGAAAATGAGTATATAACGCATATATGCTCTCAGTGGGTGGGGTTTCACATGGATTTGCTCAAAACTAAATGCCTTATTCGTTTGTGCATTGCCTCCAATACAAGTTGTATTGCCCTTTATTTTTTGCATACACAATGCACAAACAAATAAGGCATTTAATTTTGAGCAAATCCATGTGAAACCTCACCCACTGAGAGCATATAAGTGTTTTTTTTATTTGATATTTTTGTCAAATGTCTTCTTTAAATATTTGTTGCTACCTATTTTTTGTTGAAAATAAGAAGTTGATAATTAGTTTAGAGTTCAACAAATTAATTTGTTAAATCAATATTATTTGGGTCATGTGATGATGTCACTTCCTGTTTAGTCACTCCTTATGTCATTCCTAGTTATGCACAAAAGAAAGACAGACATGTTGTGCACGCTCTGGTAACCCTTTTGCATCCACTATGAAGCATGATAGAGGCAATGCTGTGAGTTGATTTATTTGACATTAGACATGTTAAAGATCATATATTAGTAACAATTGCATTAAAATTATGTGTGATGGTTTATTTGAAAGGGCTGTTGATTTACTATTGTGTATGAGCTTACAGTAATACTAGTAGCCATGGTAAATGTTACCTACAAAATGGGATGGCAATATACATTCAAATTTACAGCTACTTACAATGTAATGTTTAATCAAAAACAAAACACAGAATACATTTTTTTTGCCTTATTTACAGTGTGTTGATGACAGAGTTGCTCAGTTAAAGGTCAAAACCTACCGCGAGTCTGTCTTCATTGGCTGTGGTTTAACTCTGTGTTAATTCAGTGTTGTAACACGCTGACTGAGAACACTAAACAAGTTATTTTCGTAACTTGTAGCGAGTAATGAAGGTGTAAAGGTGTAAAAGTATATTTTTTTGTAATAACATTTAGAAGTCTAAAGTAGGCAGACAGATTCATACTCTCGAGTGAAGTACAGACACACACAAAATTTCAATAGTGAATAACAAATTATTAATACACCACTGGAAATTTACAAGGGATGGCATGTCTACTGAAGAACTGATTTCACTTTGAAATGTTCAATCTAACTTCATGCAAGAATGACGGAAAAGTATAATACATATAATTGATCAGTTACTGCAGGATTATTTTCTGGATTAAAAAACAAATGAAGATCCAACTGCCTTACTCTATACACTAAGTTGGCACCTGCTGAATATATATATACAACTCTGGTCTCCAGACAATGAATTGTCCCAAAAAATAGTAACCCATTTATTGAGAGTGATTGTACTGAGAGTGCTTCAACGTTTTTCAGAACAAACATATCACAAAATGTTTATGCATGACCATTTTTCTCTCCCTCATGGTCTTGCTTTCTCTCTCTATATATACATATATTCCCTCCTCTCTTTTTCACCAGCCCATCCTCCCTTACTGTCTCTAAACCTCAGAGAGATTCTTAGCATTCTTAATTATCTGAATCACTTCTCATTTGGGTGCCTGAGTAACAAGTTAAACATTAAGGAATTAAACCTTCCAGTTACAGCAATTAGGAGGTACATTGATGATTTTTCAATTGGCATTCTGACACACCTGCATATTAATGATATGGAAATAGGCCTGATTATTAATGGAATGTGCAGAAAGGTGCGCAGGTGGTCACATAGGCACAGCCGCTGAAGCCCGTACAGCTTTGATACACGCAGGATTTCAACTGATCCGATTAGAAGATAAGAAGATCACACCTTTCTCAGTCTCTGGGAGGATCAAATGTCCTCATGGAGAAAAGTGTTCAACGATTAATTTAAATATGTTTTCCATTGTTGAAAAAGCGCATCAACAAAAAGAAGGAACGGTGCTATGAGCTGAAATAAACTAGGGGAATTGGAGCTCTCAAAAAACTGAAACCAGGCCGGAATCAAGCTCCTATAAATATTTAATAGTAAAAACGGACGTTTCAGCGCCACAGCATCTTGAAGACGCTCTTAAGAACATGCTGTGGCGTCGAAAGGTCTGTTTTTACTATTAACCTAAATCCCGGGCAGGGCTATGCCCATTTTGTGTTGCCTCCTGCAGGAGGCCCGGGAAAGGTCAGAGAACCCATGGTCAGACTCGAACCCATGACAATCATGATGTAGACTGTCCTACAATACAGCAACTTAGCCCACTATGCTATGCAGACCCCCAAACGCTAATCCATTCTAAGCAACACTTCATTCTAAATTTAAAAGAACCTATGTATAGTGGACAAAATAGATTACGATGGCAAGCACCGAAAAATTCAATATGCTTAATGTGGTGATACAGTAGTTTATCTTTGAGTGAATCCGAATATGTGGGAGTGTGACTACGGGACTGAGCAAGAAACCAAAGACTAACCATGGAAACAGAGACATGCATCGTTGTATTCATCTGTATAAATCGTGCAAATGCTGGATTGATGCAAGTTCCAAATACCACAAGTGAAAGCAATGTGTTAACTTGTGAAACAGAATATTAGCTAAGTTATACCAAATTCACAATATGTTCTGTAAAATAGCCACTAAATCCTCATTTACCGACAGGGAGTTATCGTAGCCCAGAATTGCCTGTGATTGCAGTGTTTAGTCTATCTTAGAGGTCTCTGCCCCTATCTTCCCATTCTTTCTGCATAATAGGTGCTTCTCCAGGCCTGGCCTGCACTCTGTATGGTCTGCCATGCCTGGTCCCTGCCTTTACTCCCTAGGCTCTGACAGGATCCAATTTCCCCCACCTGGAAGGGACTGGTCCACCGTTAAACCCCAGAGCAGAACCACAGCAGAGCTATTGCTTTTCCCCATCTGTGAAGTGTCTTTGGGTTGCATTTGATTACCTCATGGATTTCTTACTGTTTAACCCTGCCACCCTCACCAGAGTCACAAGAACCCACTAAACCACAGCACACCTGCTGACATGGGATACCTAACGAATGCCTGGCAACAAGGATGGGACACATGCTGATTAGCTTACCTCTCACAGCCAGGCCAAAACAGCTTGTATTTCAAACTAAAAGCCAGCGCGGTAAAGTTTTTCACACCTCAACAATGGTTTCCTCAAATAGAGAAATCAGAAGTGTGTGTCTGAGAGAGAGAGAGAGAGAGAGAGAGAGAGAGAGAGAGAGAGAGAGAGAGAGAGAGAGAGAGAGAGATTGGGAATTTATGTAGACAATAAAAAGTGACAACAGGAAGGAGAGGGGATAAACAAAACCTGTCGTGCATCAATACGGTCTTGGGTTTAGTTAGTGGTTTGGACCTACTGCTAGCTGTTTGTCTGGCTGTCTCTCTGTGCCTCTAGAGGTGACAGGCCATAGGAGACAGGAGAATGCTAGCAGCTCTCAGTTTCACCTCATTTTCATAATCGTGAGGCATTCTGGAGCTGCAGCTGTGCCAATATTGTGTGGTGGGTCACATCAAGGGAAAACATGATTCTATTACTCTGTAAGTGTCCAGGCACATTCTCCTTCTGGCAGGCACAGGATGGGGTGGGCCGTTAAAAGGCATGCTGGAGAATTGCAAAAAATTGGATCAAATTTAGAAAAATGGACCCAATTCTATTTCCCTCTTCGCTCTGTCTGTATTATTCAGCATACGGCTGCATAGATAACAAACTACTATAATAAAGGAAAGCTAGAGAAACATAAAAAGTACCCCCAACCCCAAATATGCATTGAGGGCAAAAATATTTAACTGGAAGTTAGATATATTTTTAGGTAGTCCCAGAATGCCATGACATTTATTATTTGGTGTCCTCTTGTAGTCTGTTTCCATGGTTTTATGCCTTTGTTAAGGTCTTTCAGCCATGTTTCCCAGTCCTGTGAAAGCCCTGACAAAAATGTTTGATAACAGTACTCTATTATGTCACTTCTTTCCCTATTGTGTCTAGTATATACATTGCATATGCATACTGTGAATTCTAAAGTACCTTCAGATTTTCTTTGAGGGTATTTTTTATTTATTTTGTGAAAAAAATTCTACTAAATCATGTTTTGTACATTGACCCCGATTTTAGGGTGCCCATGATATTTTGACAATTAGCTTCCACGCTGTCTCCAGTCAATTCTGTTTCTTTCCATTGTCAGGCCATGCACAACAGAGATGTATAAATGTTAAGTTTTGATTCAAATCTTTCAATATGCAGTTAGAGACGTTTGCTTGTCTGATCCCATGAGGATAAAATATGTGTCAATGCAAGTCAAGCTTGACTGTTTGACCCTGTCTACTGATATATTTGACACCTTGTCTCAGACAAATGAATATACAATGTATATGTGTCAGATGTCTAGGGTCAGTCTGTCTGATGTCTTTTATTAGTATTTTCCCTGTAGCTATTTGGAGAACTTCAATCTGCACTATGTCACTTTGTTGAAAACTATCAAAAAATAAACTGTATTTTTGGACTTAAAAAATAAATAAACTGTAGTCCTAAATGTTAGGAACCAGCACATTGAATCCAGAGGATGCAACGTCAACTTAAGTAATTTAAAAAATGTAACATTCGGCACGACAGAACAAATTAATGGAGAGTCTCACAGTACATATTTAAGCACTAGAACCATGCTACAGGAGTAACTGGCCTGACAACTGCTAGGTCTACATTAGCTGTCCTTGTCCAAAATCTACCTTAGTGCGTTACTGGTCTAAAATGGGCATCCTTGATGTCACTGCCTGCAGCGCACCTGTTTCCACCTGTATTTTTGACTTACTGCTCACCTAAATGTTGAAATAACTTGATGAGAGATGTGGCTCCATTCTCCAGCTGGCCCAGCCAGACGAGGACTAACGTCAGACCCCTCTCTAGACGTTTACCTAGGATCTTTTATGTGCTCCTGTATTACCATATTGATCAATACTTCAAATACATTATTTAATACAAAGAGAGACATTTTGCACAATTCAAGATATTTGAAATATTTAATTATTTTAATTGTTTTGGCAGGACTATCAACGGGCTCAGCTAAACTCAAGGAAAATGAATGCAGATAATTGAAACTGAATAGAAATTAATAATTGGCTAGCACAGCACTATTTCAGCCACAGTAGTGATGTTGTTTTCACATTAAGGCTGAATCATTAAGAGTTACTAATTCATCTGTATTGATCGTGTGGTGACATGACCAGGGCCTCTGTAATCTGTCTGACACTACAGTGGTTGTGTAATGCCTCTTTATTCGTGATGATAAAAGTACTCCTTATGTCATATGTGTTAGGAAGGTACCATGCCACTTTTGATGTAGGTCCCTGTGTTCCCCTCCCGGTGAGCATTTTTTAGTTTGAGGTCCTGTCACTATGGAACATTTACTGCATACTAAACATTCTGAATGAAAGCTCCAAAGGAGGATGAAAGACATAAAAATGTCAAACTGTAGGGTCACATGAAACATTAAATCAAACATTGACTATTTAGCATATGGCTTCGTTCTCCCATGATTAATGGGTTATTTTACATTGCCATATTCAGACATATTCAAGTTCAAATTTTGCAATCTCTTACACAAAATGTCATATCATTGTGTCGTTATTCCGATTTTGTTTTCTAATGTCAAATTTACAAACTTAATAACCTCATTATGAAAAGATAATGTCATAACTTTCCTGACTATAACAGCTATAACATCATTTCAAATAGAACCTCAAGAATTGAGGTATAGAACTGCTGTACACAAATTGATTGTTTGTTTAATGACATTAGATTACTTGTTTCTATCTTTTACTAATAAGAGCATTATATATCCCACTGTAGTCTGCAGGATGTCACTTCAGCTGTTATTTCCTAAGCGCTGCTTGACTGATAAACGTTGGTGATTTGGTGAGCGTTTGACAATTTGCTTATTCCCCTTCTGCTCAGAGGGCTCTCTTCAGCTAATTTCAACATGGCAGGCTGCGGAAGCACAACTAAGTGTTTGGGGAAATGTCATTTTTAATTAAATCCCAGGTCCTTTTAGATAAGCATTTAGGCATTAATTTCACCTAGGGCGTGAAGCTGCATAGAGCCAAAGTAGCGTGACGTATGTCTATCAAGACAATTTATGTGTATGCATAAACTAAGCCGCCAATCCTCCTAGTTTGACAAAGAGCTCTTAATGATGTCTGTTTTCTACTATGCTCCCACATTTTGACAGTGCATTATGCACATGCTTATTTATTAAAGGACAATTCTGGCGGAAAATGAACCTTGGGGTTAATAACACATGGGTACAGAGTTGACCGTTCACTGGGATATGTTTTCATGTTAATCGAATGTGCCTAGTTTTAGTGCAAACTGATCATTACATTATAACGCTAGTTGTGATGGCATGGATGAAGTAAAAAGAAATTGCTATTTTATACCACTAACAAGGCTCAAAATAGCACCACACTTCCAATGTAGCACAATGAGGGTCCCTACATTCAAACCAAAGCATTGAGAACTTTGTGTACAGACAGTTTATTGAAGATATAGTTTAAAAGACAGTACTGTTCGCGTAGACAGGCAGGCGTTATTTCATGAACCGTGAATCCAGTGGAGGGTGCTGGTCTTTCAAAGAGGGAAAGCTCTTTTTCGGCCTACATCATAAAAATTGTCTATTTATATGTAAAAATACGTAAAAATAAAATTCTGCCCTACGTTCCTTTTCAAG
This sequence comes from Umbra pygmaea, assembly GCA_016801145.1. Taxonomy (NCBI): domain Eukaryota; kingdom Metazoa; phylum Chordata; class Actinopteri; order Esociformes; family Umbridae; genus Umbra; species Umbra pygmaea. The sequence continues at coordinate 11,419 of JACXGM010010203.1, read as the reverse complement.
AAAATGCTCTGTGACCCTGTCGTACCAACTAGGCGTCTTCCAGTGACTTGACCAGTGTCCTCTCTATGGCCAGCAGAGCTACATGTAGGCTGCTTAAACGGCCTTGGCACATTGTGTTACGGGTGTAGGACTTGAGCTGCTTTAAACAGGAGAATCTCCTTTCTACAGAACAGTTTGTAAAGCAGGCATTGCACTGTCCAAATCCATGTCTTTAAGGAACACCAAGTAATCACACAGCTTTCCCCTGTGACCCTCCAAACCCTGATCTGAATACAGGACTTGAAGTTCAGACCTCAGGCTTCCTGAATCAAAGTGATGTCTATCAATTTTCAGGACACTATCTAAGACCGCCTCTGGAAACACTTGTCTCATGTCATCAAATTTCCCTGGATTGACTAATTCTAAGACGAGCATACTTTCCAAATTTGAGAAACGTTGAGGAATCTGCTCCAAGATGTTATCAAGGATGGCCATGTACAAATTTCTGTAGCGCTCTTGGGGATCCTGCCGTTGGGTCAGACGGTGCTTTCACATGGGCATATCTCATGGGTCTGATGTGAGATCTCATTTGGCATAAACAGCTTGGAAAGCCCCCTCTGATCTCTTCTCTTTGACAACAAGAGACTTGATTATTTTCTTGTATTAAAGAACATACATAGCCCTCTGCTGGACAATATCCAAGACCACATCAGTCTTAGAGAAGATTTGTTCATATGTGTACAACATGAACACAAACTCAAAATCATCCAGTTTCCTCACAAAGCCTTTGGCACAATCCAGTGTATCATCATCCATTGTCGTATCTGCAATGATGTTATCAAATGTCTGCAGGAGTCCATCATAATTGTTTGCCACAGTGCTCACTATCCGTGATGTGAAATTCCATCGAGTAGGAGTCTTTCTGGTCAACCTTGAACAGCCTGCAGACTCCAGAAAATATGTCCTCTTTGTGGATTTTGAAAAAAATGTGGCAAACTCAGAGAGTGATGCAAAATAAATCTGCACTCAGGCAAGCATTTAGCACCCTGTGACAGCACCAGATTCAGTCAGTGTGCATTTGCACTGGGGGCTGTTTTCATTTTGGCCTGCAGACCATTGAGAGCTGAAGCCATGACAGCAGCCCCATCATAGGTCTGTGCTACAAGCTTATCCTTAAAAATGTAGCCCTGCATGTTCTCATTCAATACATCAAAAACAGACTGAATTTTACCTGCAATATCCACATAGCAAATAATGACAGAGAGTTGGACACGGCAGGATATATCAGTTGTTTCATCCAAGAAAGGGAGCATCCTGAATTTCATCTCTGATCTGATCAGAAACGGTGGCTGCAAGAGCAGAGATCAAGTCATTATGAATAGTATGGGACATGCCACAAAACACAGTTGAGGACTCTAATTGTATGTACAGGACAGTCATATTTAGCTAATGTTTCTGTGAATTCCCTGTAATTCCCCTTGTTGGATGATTCACTACTCTTATCATGTCCCCTAAATGACAGTTCCTGCCAGGCCAAGCAAGGATGTCACATCAATAAGGTGGTTTAGGAAGGCCCTGTTTTGTTTGAATGTTTCATTATGTTGAGCCACTTAAATGCGAGCACCTTCATTGATTGCATGCTCATCCCTGATACTGCCCATGCAACTTAATCTTGCACATGTACTCACATGTTCATTGCTCTTTTCATGCCTTATAAATGCCCTGTCAAAGTTAGACAGATCTCCAATCCCCACCTTTGACCAACCAACATATCTGTGAGATGGTTTCATCAAGAGGCATGGCCAGCAGTACATTTTCTTTGTCACAGCACTTCCAGTCAGCCAGCTAAATTTGTCATACCAGGAGAGCTGAAAAGACCTGTTACTTTGCCCTATCTTTTGCACTAAATCAATCTTAGGTGTTGATCTGCCCTGCTGTTTTATTCTAAGTTTCTCCTCGTAAGGAAGACTTTCAAATGGCTTTGACAATATCAGGTCGACAATATTAGCGTTGTCTGACATCATGTGCAGTTTGCTAGCTGGCTAGTTCACCTCTACGACACTAGCCTAGCCTACTGTATGAATGAATGAACGAACAATCTAACAAAACAATATTAAAGTCGAAGGAGGATATCTGGCAATTAGGTTTAACTGAAACAAGGAAGATGGTGTATAATTGTATGAAATGTATGATGAAAATTGGCTAGCAGTTTCACCAAGCAAATACCAAGAAATAGGTTGCAGCAGCAGTTTGTCTTTTGACTACACCTGCAAAATCTGCAATGGGACATAGCTCGAATAACTTTGGCAACTTTTTATAGTACAAAATCGCTATCAATGAAAAGGAGATGCAGTTGAATGACAGACCCTCCAATCATCACGCAGAAGTGCAGAGTCTAGGCCAGTCCACTCCTCCATTCAGCCCCAGAGACGCTGACCGTCAATGACCATCTAGTTTCAAAGCACTGAAACAAACTGTTCAAAGCAGCCCCAATGAAGTCCATGAACGCCAGGTTTCAACAGGGAAATGCACTACGGGAATGTATGAGAAGGAAATCGAGTCAGTCAACCTGCTATATGTATACAGTATGATTCTGAATGAACTCGTCTTCAAGATGAACGTGTTGTAACACATTTTTGTCAATAAGGAGGGTCTAATTTGCCCTTAACACTTCATTTTCATTTTCACTCCCTCAGCTTTGGGACACTTTTATGGAAATGGTAGATGCGTGTGTAAATGTGCAATTCAAGGGCCGAGGGTGAAGTGGAGGCTGAAGGTGCTCGTTTGGGATTTAGCAAATACTACCAAAAAAAAAGTTTTCTTTCGAGTCCTTTTTGTTATGAGATCCGGGGCTCTCCCCAGAAAACAAATAAATAACAAATTGTAAAAGGACTGAGAACCTTTTTTTGGGGACATTAAAAGGGCATTCTACTTCCATATTAATAAAAATCAAATTATGCTGGCACAATGTAAACACTTTTATTTTTTCATTTTCAGTGAAATACTGAAAATATATAAATACTATCAGTTATAAAGAAATATATGTTTAAAGAAATGTAGCATATTGGATAATGCATGGTACTCTATATTGTAGGCATATTGACCTGCATGTAGCCTGGTAGTGAGGGCAGCCTACTGGTCAGAGCATGAGTAAATGAAAGGTTGTTAGATCATGGCTGATCTTCTAATGCACACATGTAAACATTATATATGTCTGAAATAGGACAAGTAGGCACACAGCTTATCATTATTATTATTAATATTATTATTCATATTAGTATTATGCAATTCTTGATACCAGCTCTTACTAACTGTTGGAGAAAAATGGTTATATCTTCTTCTTCCAAATTATTGGCAGATCGCAGCCAACATACTGCACTGGAATATGAGGTCGGTCACGGCATCCCTGCTATTTCCTCCTATAAAGCCCTGTGGTCCTAAGAATTATAAATAAAGCCTTTTTAGCACTGCCTCCTTCCCTCTACCCCCCAAGCACCCCACCCAGGTAAAGGGTTATATCCTATAGGCCAGGGGTATTCAACTCTGGACCTCAAAGCCAGATCCACTAAACTTTTTCATTGCAACCCTTTAATATGAGACTTATTTAGACCTGGGCCAATTATGTAGACCTGGGACACCAGGTGGGTCCAATTAATGTTGAGGTAGAACAGAACCAGCAGGCTCCAGACCCCGTAGAGTTGGAGTTGAAGACCCCTGCAATAGGTCTACCTCTTATATTTGTGGTTAACAGTGGAGGCTGGTGAGCCTTAATTGAAAAGGATAGGCTTATCCACTGGCCTGGAGTAAATGGAATGGAGTTAAACAGATTAAACTCACTCTGAGAGACTATTCACTTTACTCCAGTCCAGACATTAATATTTCCCCATCCTCCTCAACTGGTGGTTAGCTAGTTAGCAAATGTGAATTATCTACTCATTACAATTTTACTCTCAGCATGGGAAGTAAATACTTAAATCAATTTAGAAGTTAAAACATATTGTATCAGTCATATTGATGATAGCTCGAATTCTATGTCATGATAGTCAGTGGTTTGAGCCTGACTATTGTCATATTTTACATGTCATTTGGAAAGAGCACATGGATACATTATTTGTGTAATCATTGTGGTTTATTCTGAACTCTCCTGAAACCGGAACCACTACAGAAAGGTCATCCCTACATTCTGTAAGTAAATTAACCCTTTTATTAGTATTACAACTATGGCTTCTCCAACTTTGCCCAGACTTCCAGAACAAGGCAGCGGTAATTGGCATAGCACTGCCCGGTATTTGGAAAAGATAAATCAGATTATCTATCTTGCCACGTCACTCTCCAGTGACTCCTTGTGTGCAGCATGGGTGCCTGTATGTTATTTGGTGAGTGTAATCAATCCTGTACATGAATTGACAAAAAACGGCTGTGTTGGATGAGCAGTGCAAAAAAATTGGCGGCTTGGTGACATGTGGTCGGATGAACCGTATGAGCACCCTTCACCATTGCACATCTGTTGAGGGTGTGGGCGACATAGTAGCAGGGTTAGTGGGGTACAATTGGACAAGAACAATTGGAAGGGGAGAAGGGGGGGGGATTAACCTAAAATCTGTATAGGTAGCTGCAAGGGCGTAGGGATGGGGATTTGTGAAAAATAAATGGTGTCTCCCGCAATATCAAACTTGTTTCTTTGCCCTTGGATGGGTAGCTGGGAACTGCAACTTTTTAGCCTAAATCTGCACATTTGTCAGGTTCAGCTAGATCAATTCTAACACAGTAAACTAATTAATTTGTAAATTAATGAAATACAGGATTTTCAATCCATAAAATATAGAAAAATTGCTAGAATATTCTAAATATAGAGACAGATGAATGTGTTAGAAAATTATCATGCCATCAACTGGCTAATTTGGTGACGTATCTTACAAGTTGTGAAAATTGGTAATGTCCATTTACATTGACCAGACAGCTATGAGCTATAATTACTAAATAATTTGGACCAGATAGAAATTACATGGTCAAATAACAGTCTTTCAACAAATTATATATTTTTTAATAATTGTGTTTCTTTGTAAGGGTGGATATGATACTATGTTTGTAGTCAGTTGTTTACACAGCGAAGTCCTGAATACAACGCGAATTTTTGCTCGACTATTTCCGCTTGGTTCGACTATTTCCGCCAAGGTCTCTAGTCCCTCCATTTTAGGAGAACAGTGCAGAAAACGGTGTCGTTAAGAAGGATTTTCTGGCAATGGACGGGTATGTAATGACCATCTAGTTATGAACCATGTGCTTTTGATTGAATAAATTAATTATACTCGGCAAAATGTGTCTGTTAAACCTGTATTAGCTAGCTCACATATGATCCTAGCTAGGTACCTACGTTTTAAACAAAACGTTAGCTTAGCCAGTTAGCCACATTAGCTTGACAAGCTAACGTTATGGCTGACCATCTTCACAATTTGTATAGACTCGGCCATTTACTTAACTATCTAACCAAACAACGTGTCTATTTTATTTTGCAACTGTTTGTTTCAATAGTAAGTGGTCGAGCAGCAGGCTTAACATGTAGCTATCAATGTGTTTAGTAATGTGTTGAGGCCGGTCCAGAGAGGGTGTGTCGTCACTAGTCCAGAATGATTCGTTTGAGTCCTTTGTTAATCTTAAATGTAGCAGGTTGTCTGGCTAACGTTAAGCTGCCCTGATAAAGCTTCAAGCCACCACAGTTTAGCTGCAAACTATATTTTGCTAATTTGTAATGTCATTACAGGTTGGTTACTGTACCCAATAATGTGGAGGTTGACTATTTTCAGGATTTATTTTCCCTGATAGCTACAGTACTGTACAGTACTAGGTTAGCTCGTTGTTAGCCAATATACGCGTTTACGTTGTTGGGTTATTAGCTAGCTTGGTACAGTAGCTAGTTCCTGATCTTAAACAGTTAGCCAGAGACTTGAGGTCACTATTTATTAAATAATTGGTGTTCATACGTTATTTGGTCATGGATGATTCTAGACGTAGCTAACTTGGTACAGTGCAGAGTAAGTGGGGATTAGCCATTCATGCCTAACATTTAACTTATAGTGTAATAATACACTGATGTACCCAAACAAAAAAATTAGCTTTCTGTGTTACTGTGGAATGTTTACTGTATGTTTTGCTGACAGTTTTTAATTATTGTTTTCTTTTTTTTCAGTATTGGAGATGTTGCAGTTGGCGTGAAGGTAAGGTTCATCCCATTGCCAGTACAGTGATTCAGGGCAAGTAAATGTAAAGTGTTTATACTTTTAACGACTTGTCTAAGCGATGGGGACAGTAGTCGTAACTATAGTAACGACGAGATACTGTCGTTGGATTCTGTAAAGCACCAGGTTCCTTGAATTTTGATTGGGTGATATCGGTGGTATATTTAAGCAATAAGTCACGGGGGGTTGTGGTAATGACTAATATAACACGGCTAAAAGTTGTTCTTTGGCACAACTCATCCCTGACGTCTTGGACGCAGCACTTAGCCACTGTCCAAGACGTCTTGGACAAAGCACTTAGCCACTGTATGTTGAAATATCACAAACACCTACGATACTGTATTGCTTTTATAAACTGGGTACAATGGCTGTCAGCTAGGGCTGGGCGATATGGCTGACAACTCTATCACGATATGTGTTTCATATCGGTCGATATCGGGGTGAAAGACGTGCCGCTCATTTTTTTCTGTCCCTGAGGTTTGAATAACTTAAATTAGAGAATTTCATAACGCTATAATTTACTTTAAAATATGTTTCTTTGGGCCCCTGTCTTGAAATGCCTGATTTGATTAAGTGTTGAGATGATATTAAGAGAATAAGGGCAGAATTATCTAAATGGTGTAACCACAAAAATGTAAAACCAAGAATAGAAGTTGTTGAAAATGTGTAATGATGTTCTAAACTGCCTCTGAAATACATTGGTATAATCTTAAACAAGTATTTTTTAATACCAAATAATAATAGAGAAACATGGCATTTTCTGAGTATTTCCATTAACATGGGGAATCATGTCTGCCAAGTCAAACGTCTGGTATGTCTACTGGTGTAACCACTCTCTCTTTTTTTTTAAACAAATAATTCATTTCTATCTTCCCATCAACACAGGGCAAAGCTAAATATACCTAAATAATTTTACTCCGTGACTTTTCAATCAATTTCATGTGTCAATTGCTTGTCATTCTTGGTAAAGATTGTATGGTCAATTGGTGTAACCAATGTTTCTCAGAAAAATCTGATTACGCAAAAAATTTACTACGAATATGATTTTAGCACTCTACTACACTGTAAAAATGAAATTTAAAATTATTTTAAACCAACTGACTCAAGAATAGAGAGAACATTCATGTCTACGGCATACTGACTTGCTCAGTACAACAAAAACCCATGTTATCTAAGTTTAAGAATTTAAATATACTTCAACATGATATTTCATAATAAATAACTTATTTTGATCAGTACACTTGCATAACTTCTAGGAGGGTGAATTATTTAATAATTTTGTGCTTTTGTGGTTACACTATTTGACAATTTAATCGAACTGTGATTCTTTAGTTGGTTAAAAATTGTAGAAATGTCATAATATTATGACACCAACATAAATATATAAACTATACATTTAAACAAACATCTAACATGTTGTTTTAACAAGTTCAAAGCATATTTTTGATTTGGACATCATACCAACCCTTATTTGTCACTGACCCATCGATAATTATTGATCAGTTTTATGACCTATTTAAAATGAGGAGCAGGAACAATATTACATTTAAATGTTTTTATTTTAAATTTAACCTTCCACTGATTATAATCCCCTCAGTTATAAAGGCAGAAATGTCAACACAACCATGCAAAACACTCAATTTAAATGTAAACATAAGTCACAAACACTGAATTATTTGTTACCCTTTGGTGCACAATTAGATGACTTAAGAAATGCTTAATAAAGTGTAATAAAATAGTGCAAAATGTTAAATATAAACAGAGAGACCTGAGAAGGTGGGGAAAACAAGTATGTGGTATTACCAGTCTTGGTGTGGACGACGGTTTTGAATAATTTGCAGACATTGGTCTGACTACGGTCAGACTTTTAAAAACCAAAAACCTGCCATACTGGCGAGCCTACTCCCTGTTTTATCAACAATTTCCTCGCTCGCTGCGGCACAGTTTTTCAACTTTTAAGTTTTAGTTACTGAAGAATCCAACATGACTCACGAGACAACAACAATGCGCAACCAAACTTCATACTTTAAAATGCTTGGCTGTTAGCGTGTCACTCGCTACGTTGCTAGGTTACCAGAGAGCGAGTGCCTTTTTATCGTACACATTTTTTATTGTCTACGTGTCTATCGCGAGACATATCGTTTTCGTTTTATCGCCCAGCCCTACTGTCAGCATAAAGGATTTGAACTACTTGTTCTTTTAAAGAGATTGGATACCACGTGTAACATTACATCACTTTCACTGCTCTAATTGCTTGGTAACTGGTTTATGGGTGAGAAGCTCAGTCATCCGTGAGGATCTCAGAGTAGAACTTTTAGAAGTGGACTGTCCCTATAACCACATTCCTGTAACTACTTGGTCAGAAAGCGGCTTATTATACCAGGAACACAAACTCCGATTTTCTTTTTCAAGATAATAGTCTTCGTAATTCATTACAATAATCATTTGTAATTCATTGCATACATAGTTAGTCGGTCAATGTTCATGTGGTGTTTAAAATTAGTCTATTGTTGGATAAAACAGACTCTAGTGAATGTAATCGTGTCACACGGGACACTGACAATATATTTAATTAAATTGTGTGTACAAATTTATTACTGTTTTAAAGTTTTATTAAAACATGTGAAATTATTTTTTGCCATCACACACTCCTATTGCTTCTTTACACACAATACAATTGCATTTGGTTACAATTCACTAGCTTTATAATGAATTAACAATGATTATTTTAATGCATTAAAACACGCTATTATTTAAAAAAAAACAAATCAAGAGTTTGCGTTGCTGGCATAGTAGTGGTGCCATGTGAACGGTACTTGCGTATAGCTATGGCCAGATCTGAGCATGTGCAATTAAAGGTCCTGCTTTTGGGGCTTTCTCATGTGTCTATATTTTCTGTTTTAGTAAAATAGCCCCAATTTTTGTTCCATCTTTTGATGTCAACAACATGCACACGTGCAGGGCAAAGTTTATTTTGCGGTGATGGTGACGAGCTCAGACCCGTGGTAGGCGTCACGTCATCACAGTATTGCGGTAATCGTCCCAGCCCTGGTTGCAAGGAGGTTTGCTTTTGCCTGTTTTCCACTGCAGGGCTGTTTTGGTCTAGTCTGTGTCCATCACGGCATGGAGAGTGTACCCATCTACAAACTTCCTGCTGGGTAGCGCCAGGGTTCAACATTAGCAATGGCCCAGGCCAGTAAGAACTGTGTTGAGCCAGTAAACAAAGATGGTAACTTGCCTGTTCGGGCCATTACTCAATTTTGCCATTTGAATTAATAGTCTTGTAATAAAATGTTAAAATCCATGTCTTTCAGGGCTGTACACTGCGACCGAAATGGTTGCATTTGCGACCTTTTGAAATGCCATTGCGACCCTCATTTTTAATGGGTCGCATATGTATCACTTATTTTTGTGCTTAGGTTTTAGGCAATATGCAATGATTTATTATGAGTATTTATTAAAACAGGAATGTGTATTTTAAGAATACTGCTCTGAGCATTCAACACATCAAGTTGGCTTCAGCCCCGCGATTACCCGTCGCCCCCCTCTCGGAGTGGTGTAGCCTAACGTTGATTAAAAAAATCTTCCTCTCAAGACGCACGCAGCAATCGCATCAACATGCTGAAATCTGAAGTTTAGAAATTAAGTGAAAAATGTCATTTTTTAAGAAGGAGCGTTCAAGTGTAACCATACCATCACTTGATGTCGATTCGCCAGGTCAAACAGAGCCTGTGCATGAGAATAATGAGGCTGAGAAGGATTCATCAGGGAAAACACACGATACGGATATATTATTTTCGACACCAGTGGCTCGAAGAATACCAGTGGTTAACGTACCAAGACAGAGCAATGCACTGTGTGTAGCCTACTGTAAATTATGTGGGCCTTCAATTGTAGTTCTGTCTCAAATTTGTAACTGCGTCAAAACATTTCAAACACGAAATATTGAAGCTTTAAAATTATAGTATGACACACGGGAGGTGTAGAGACAGGTACTGTACATATCCCATAATGCAGCAGCACTCCCGACTGCATTTCGGCATCAAGATTCAGTTAACCGCGCAATTAAGGAATCTGAAATTATAATTACGTTCAATGTAGCGTATAATAGCTATAGCCAAAGAGGAAATGCTATTCACCAAATATAAATCGCAAATTATCCTTTTGAAAAAGAACGGGGTGGAAATTAATCAAACATATGCTAACTACAGATCATGTGCTGAATTCATCAGACACACAAGCAAAAGACGTGCCAAAAATAACAGTGATATCGACAAGTTGTGTTAAGAGAAGATTTTTAAAAAAGGCATTTGCCATAAACCACAATTATTAAAATAAACTGGTTCTACAAAATGTGGGCTACTGTTAAAAACATGTTAAACAAACATAATTCCGAGGTAATAGCCTGAATCGTGAACCATGAACCCAAACCCATTAAGGAAAACTTAACCCTTGACTGATGTTGTAATTAGCCAATGATGAAAAATGATAGGATATGCATAATGAAAACTTGTGAAGTTTTTTAAATAGTTCATTCATATTAACATCTTGTGATATACACTATGTGAATGTGACTGCGTTATACAGTCTATATAAAAACATGCGTGACACCGGCGAAAATATTCATTAGCTACTAGGATGCCAACATGAGTAACAATCCTAAACGATCTCATATTTGAAAGTTTTGTTTTACCAAAAACTACAAAAATGCAGTATATGCAAAGCAACACAATCAATTTGTTTTTCCTCCACCAACGATCTCCACAGGCATGTAAAAACGAAACATCCAACAGTCCTGTTGCCTCAGCTGAAAGTTAACTACATTCATGTTCTAAATCCAGCTTATGTTAACTGTCCACAGCTTTACTAAGGCTACAGCAGTACATGGTATTGTGGCCGTTAGATCATTTGGGCTGATTAGAAAATGTGTACAATCATTATTTGCAATAAAGGGCGATTTAAAATAAGACTTAACGAAGAGCCATTTTGAGAGCCTACTGAACCAGCTCTTTTAAGTGAACTGATCCAAGTGAGCCAGATCACTAAAAACTCAAAATTCCCATCACTAATACTGACATCTCCACAAAAGAGTGTGAAATAATTTTTGTTTGCATCTTGAAAAGGGAAGACCTTACAACATCCTCATTGACCATATTGAGGTTCAACATGCCCATGCAAAAGTTTAAAAGTGGTTTAAAAGATGG
>JACXGM010010202.1:0-11696 GCA_016801145.1 Umbra pygmaea | reverse complement strand
CCCAGAGCCAACGTGCGCAGGCTTGTGCAGGAAATGGGCTAAAGGGGCCCCATTCCCCAGGTCAAGCCACTTTTGAACCAGAAACAGAGGCAGAAGCTCCTGACCTGGGCTACAGAGAAGCAGCACAACAAAACAACAACAAATTTTGCATGTCATTCGGAAATCAAGGTGCCAGAGTCTGGAGGAAGACTGGGGAGAAGGAAATGCCAAAATGCCTGAAGTCCAGTGTCAAGTACCCACAGTCAGTGATGGTCTGGGGTGCCATGTCAGGTGCTGGTGTTGGTCCACTGTTTTTTATCAAGGGCAGGGTCAATGCAGCTAGCTATCAGATTTTGGAGCATTTCGTGGTTCCATCTGCTGAAAAGCTGTATGGAGATGAAGATTTCATTTTTCAGCACGACCTGGCACCTGCTCACAGTGCCAAAACCACTGGTAAATGGTTTACTGACCATGGTATTACTGTGCTCAATTGGCCTGACCTCTCCTGACCTGAACCCCATAGAGAATCTGTGGGATATTGTGAAGAGGAAGTTGAGAGACGCAAGACCCAACACTCTGAATGAGCTTAAGGCCGCTATCGAAGCATCCTGGGCCTCCACATCTCAGCAGTGCCACAGGCTGATTGCCTCCATGCCATGCCGCATTGAAGCAGTCATTTCTGCAAAAGGATTACCGACCAAGTATTGAGTGCACAACTGAACATAATTATTTGAAGGTTTGAGTTTTTCTTCTTTTTTTTGTATAACAAACACTTCTTTTATTGGTCAGATGAAATATGCTAATTCTTTGAGATAGGAATTTTGGGTTTTCATGAGCTGTATGCCAAAATCATCAGTATTAAAACAATAAATGACCTGAAATATTTTAGTTGGTGTGCAATGAATCTAAAATATATGAAAGTTTAATTTTTATCATTACATTATGGAAAATAATGAACTGTATCACAATATGCTAATTTCTTGAGAAGGACCTGTATACTTTAAATCCGCGGTCCACGTGTGGGTATTGAACCATACAGTAGGTGGCGTTCCGAACGGTTCAATAAACTACTGTGTACCAATGCATCCCTAGTAGCCACCTACATTTGATGCGTTGTAATATGTCAAAGAAGATCCTTCCTGAGACTATTGATAAGGATGTCATAGTAGGGTAAGATGGGGTAACTAACCCCCTAAGACCAATGTTTAATTGCTTAAACAAAAAGGAAAAGTTTGAAAAAAAATACTGTATGTGGATCATTGCCAAGCTTAGGTGAATGAATTGGGAAATAAATGTCTAGAGTTTAAACTGAAAATGCATCAGATTTGTATCTGTAGATCAGTGGATTATTTAAGGCTTTCCTAATAAAAAGAAATACATAATAGTCACAGGTTCAAGCCTGACTATGGGTCCTCTGACTTTCCCTGGGCCTCCTCTGCATGAGGCAGTGCAAATTGGCATAGCGCCTCTTGGGATTTTGGTTAGACGGGTCAGATTTTCTATCCTGCCTCGTTGCTCTCCAGTAACTCCTTGTGTCCAGATCGGGCACCTCTGGGTTAAATCGCGGAAGTATAGTTGGTGAATGTAATCATCTCGTACATGATCTGAATAAAGACTTCCTAGTTGGGACTTGCATTGCAAAAACTGTGCAGGGAGTTGCAGAGCTGCTGACAAGGCAGGATTAGAGGGAATTGGGAGGGGAGAAAAAAATGGACAAAAATCACACAAAATAATTACACAAATAAATAAAAACAAATACAGTATATTTAAAATGTTATCAAAATATGAAAAATATTATGAATTTACCTCAGTATCATTTTGTGTGAATATCTGCAAAAGTTGTTATTACACAAAGGACAATATTAGTTTTGATCGTCAGGGAATGACTGATATGGGCACATAATAGTCAATCTGGAAGGAGAAATTACAACATCAGGTTTTTACCCCTGTGGGTTTACAGCTGTTTGCAATGATAGGTCTAAAAGGCAGGCGAAAGAGGCTGAGCTAATAGAGATCGACAACCTCAGAAAAAGAGTTCATATGATTAAGTGCAATTGATTTGTAAGGGGCCAGAAAGGAAAAATACAGGCTATTTTAATGACTATTTTCATTAGTATAACACTGTTGCCAATACAGCACTGGTCAAAATAGTGAATTATATATTGAATAGGGTGCTATTTGGAACGAAGGTAGATCAACCGTTATCAATGGAGGTATTTCTATTTGATGCATTCATCACTACCTTTCTAGGCATCCCTCATCCCACTCTTACCACAATTTATATCCAGCATAGTTTTCTAGCTCTCGTTTTTCTCACTTTGTCAATATTTTATTCTTCTCTTTCTTTGCTCTGCTTCAATTCATCTTCACTTCAGGTACCAACTTGCACCAGAGGGGGTCCTTAACAAAGGAAAGCAATCTGGAGTGAGGGGAGGGGAGGGCGTAGAAGTGCAAAGGCTTATCTCTACAGGGAATGTGAAACGCCGGAAAGTAGAAGGGGAAAGTCCTGTAATATCATTGTATTTTACTACAGAAAGGGAAATACATATTGGTAAATGGAATGCAAATATCCTCCATGGTTAGACAGGATTATGTACATGATAAATATAACAGGAGGCATCTCAATGGTCTTATGTTGCCAGGGGTTTTAAGATACTTTGCGCTAGGCTCCTTTTATTACCAGCCCTAAATCACATGAAATACGTTCTGAGGGAACTGTTTTGTAAAACCAAAATATGTGAAATATGAACGTATGAGAGAGTCAATTACGTTTGTAGGGAACTAAATTGAACACTCAAATAACGTTAAGTATGAACATATGAAAATCATGACGTAGCATGCAAATAACAGTTTTTGCTAGGTTGGAGGTTGGGGATGGTGGACGGGCGTATAAATCCGCGACTTGAATATCAGTGTTCGCAAGTTCAAATCTAGACCGGCACTTTGTGTGTGTTTTGTTCTACATTGCTTGCGTCATGCAAAAAGACGATTGTCGGTTCTTTGTAATGTTAACCCTAACCTTAACCGTTAGTCACCTAATGCCTAACCTTAACCATTAGTAACCTCATGCCTAACCTTAACCGTTATATCGTCATACCTAACCTTTACTGTGAATGTTGCAATATAATATGGAATGTGTGGAATGTTCTCGCATAAATCCACTAAACGAAATGTACAGGGACAACGTAATAGAAGTACAAATATAGCCTAATAACAAAACATGCAGTTCAAACATAAAAAAAACTAAATATGTTGGCATATAACGTAATTCAGGTTTTCAAAATAGTTTCCTGAGAATGTAATTTGGGAGAAATTCTGAGATGTACGGTTGTTTATTACATGAGAACGCTGACATTTACATTCTACTTTGAGAGAAAAACAATTATTTCTAAGGCAACAAAACATACTGAAGAGTAACTTTTTATAGTCGAACAGTAATGTAGTCCATGACACCCATGAAAATAAGGCATTTTTCCATGATAGGTTAATTTAGAGAAAATAGTCCTTTGAGGCTTAACCAGCTAACAAATATGTTCATATTTTCAACCATATGATTAACATATTGACAAGTCAGGTAAACTGGCTCATAACATGTTCATCTTCAAATATTTACTATTTCAGTTTCTCTGAAGTGGTAGGAGTGTTTCTCTGAGATATGAACTTGAATGGCTGTCTGGCCCACTTTCATTACAGATTGATATCCAGCAAGGATAGGAGAGGAGACAGAACGGCCAATATTATATTAGGTTTCCTCAATGCTTTGAGTGTGTGTGTGTTGGTGTGTGTATGTGTGTGTTGGTGTGTGTGTGTGTGTCAACATCAGTGTGTCAATATTAGTGTGTGCATGTGCACTTGTGCACATCCCGTCACAGTGTCTCAGTGTTGTGACACAATAACATGTGTGGAATGGGCAGTGCAATCAGCAGGCCATCCACCCAAGTTATTCCTTCCTGCTGGGCTCCCGCTGTCACAGTCCAGAAATTACCCAGTGATGCCTGGGCTGAGAGATGTCCGCCGCTGCTACAGCTCGCACAGCATGACTCACTGCTCACAAACAAGTCACTCACTACCGTTGCATAGAGACAAGACACCTGGTTCACGTTGGCTTGTATTATCTCATCATCACTTCTCCCAAAAGACCATTAAAAGACCAAGTACCCTGAAATGGCTCCCTACATTTGACCACCAGGCCTTTATATTTAGATTAAAGTAATTTAGCCAAAACCTTTATAGAAAGCTTCTGAAATTAGTGGGTGAATGTATTTTCATACTTTTTGGCACTGGCTCCCATTTGGGAATTTATCTGACAACTATGAAAAATGAACAGTGCCATCCTCTTTATGTATAGGACTTATACTGTATATACAGCCGAGTAAGCCATTTAGAACACAACCTATGACATATCTTTCATCACAACCACATCCTAAAGACCTCATATACTGTAAGCTCAGCTGTCACTTGAGTCTCACTTCACCCCATGGCACATTAGTTTGAAGAATTCAGACCTTAAAGCCATCATGACACAGCCATGTGCATTTCAAAAGCCCCTCAACACCACCCTAGTGCATAGTGAAGTCATGACTTGGACTACATGCAGATGGTGTATGTGTATCAATGGAGATAACGGCAGCAAAGGATGTGGCTCTTTTCATGTAGAGTTTATTACAAACCCTCAAGCAGTACTCTGTTATGAAGCATTTAAATGACTTCCCATGGTTCATACACAGGGCAAGAGTGGCTGGTGGTATATACATTCGTAACTGATGTAAATATGTATTTTGTCTCATCCAAATTCTAATTGTGCCCACATTTCCAGGCATTTGTCTCTAATACATCTTCTGGTCCCTCATATCACAATAAAATTGCATTGTTTTTGTGGACTCATCAAAGCCATGTGTCAGTGGTGTCAAACGTCAATGATTTTGATGGCTGTTGTAATGAAGACTGAAACGCTTTCACTTTCCAGATCTGTCTGCACTTCAAGATATTCAGACACAATACAGTATGGTAAATGGACTGCATTTATATAGCGCTTTTTCTAACCAACAATGGCCACCAAAGCGATTTTCAGTGCATCACATTCACCCATTCATTCACTCATTCATACACCGACGGCGGTGTCAGCCATGCAGGGAACCAGCCAGCTCGCTGGGAGCAGCTGAGGTTAGGTGTCTTGCTCATGGACACCTCAACACTTGGTCAGGAGGACCCCGGGATCGAACCACCAACCTTCCGTTTTGCTAGACAATGTACTTGACCAACTGAGCCACTGTCCCCCCATATCTCTCTATAGCTGGTGGTCTAGAAGGAGATCTCATTCCAGTCTGATAGTCAGATCCCAGTGTATTTTAATTGTCTAAACTTATTTACTTGTGTAAATTTATGGGTTAAATCAGAACCTGGAAAAGGGTAAGGCAATTTTAGAATTTGAGGTTAAGTAGGTTGGAAAACACAGCTAGATAACAGCACAGCAAGCCTCATTGTGATCAAGAGTTGGAATCTCAATCATGGCATACCAGTATTTAGAAGGCTCAGCATTGTCCAGAATGAGTGGCAGGGGTGTCAGATAAGGTTGCCTTATCTCGAATCACTTTACTGGCTCCCTGTGTTGAGTTGGTGCCTGGGAACTCAACTCCAGTTCTTGGCCAGAGAATGCCCTGTTCTGCAAGCGCCTATGATTTGAGTCGCTTCAGTGAGCCGTGTGATAACACGCAGAAATGCTTGGCAGGGTATGCTTATTGGAGGACACTTCCTAAACAACTGTCCCAAGCCAACTCAGAGTTGCTGCCACAAGGCTTGACCGCAGTCAGGAATCGGGCATCAAAAATTGGGAAGTGAACAAAAAGGAGTATACACGATTAAAGGGTAAAAACAGAAACGCACTTAGAGGCAGTCAAGTTACATCAGACTACAGACAAAAACTGAGATTGTTCACCTTCTGGATTAGAGAACATGCCGGATAACAATTAAACCTCAGAACTAATAGAAAATATTAAATACAATGTTCAAACAACCTTCCTTAAAAGTAGCATTAGTCTGTGGTGTACCTATGACTTTAAATGTACCAGCTGTGTTTGCTGCAGTGTTTCATAAAGACAGTTGGACAGTTTGGAACCATCGCACTCCTCAGCAGAGGTAATGGATCAACTTTTAATAGAGCCACCTCTGTGCCGACCAAAGCCTCTCTGTAATGGGAGTCGTGTAATAAATTAGCAGGAACTTATTGAGATCTGTCAGTGGCCAAACAATAGCTCCACTGTTCACTCCCAGAGCTCCAGCATTCTATCTTTATCTCATTATTTCTCTCTCTCTCTCCCTTGCACTGCAGCAGCATTTGTTTAACAAGTTTGGAAACCAATGCCCACACTTTCCCATTTTCTCTCCTTCCACATACCAGCTACTTCCATCTCACACTTAATTACCATTTCATTTTTCATTTGCCTCCAGAATCGCCCTGAGCCCCTAACCTTCCTCCTCCCAATCACCAAAGACCAAGAAGAAAACAATCAGGGAGAATAGAATGTAATACGTTGAGTGAATGCTAATAGTGTTATGTAGTGTAATCTCTGGAGATTAATATCTTTAACATTATGCAGGTTTATGAGGGCTTTTGAAGCAAAAAAAAGAGCCGTGACCCCATTATTTGAAGAGATGTGCCTTTGTTATACCCATCATTACAGGCTGAGAGGTGACCAACCAAAGACTGTCAGTGTTCCTCAACTGAGTTAAACTGTTATCTGATTCCCAAACAGCACACTATTACCTTAATAACGCCTACTTTTCAACAGTGATCACAGCGAGTAGGGTGCCAACTTGATCGCTGGAGCCTAAAGTGAAAGAAAATGTCCTCACAAACTCTATTAATCTTTGGATCTGAGTCGGAGGGTCAGTGGCTGTTCATGCTGTTGATGGCAGTAATCCAACAACAGTGTGTTAGTTCCGTTCATTTACTTGCCTTTTTATAGGAATATGTCGGCACTTAGCCAGACTCTTTAAAAGTTGTTAATACTGTGGCAGTGGATCATTGTTGCTGTGTGTAGATACTTTTATCAGGAGGTTGGCAACTCAGAGGTATGTCATTGAGATGACTGTGAATAAAATGCTTCTAACTTGAATTGATGCAATTATAGGTAAATATACAGTATATAGACTGTATATGGTGATTTAGTTAAACAGGTTTCCTATACTGTGTTTGACGGTGTATTTGTGTGTCTGTTTATGTGTGCAATTATTTAATAGAATGAGAGTAAGCATTCATATGGTAATGCTGTACCGTCCTTCAGTTTAGAAGTGTACTGTAGCTTTACTAGGCTCTGCTGTGTAAAGAGAAATGACTGACGTTCCAAGGTGATATGTTTATTAATATGTTCATGAGATTAAATCATTCCATTGTGGGAATCGAATTGAGATGGCTGAAGTGATTGAGTAGAATGATTACCTTGAGTTTGTTAATTAAAGTTAGGTCTATGGGAGTATATTGATGTCTGAGGACATTAGGTCTGACACACTGCATTTACCATCCGTTCACTCAACCAGAAAAAGAAGATGGACAAAGAGGACACACTGTATAAGGCCTTGTACAGATGCATTTCACAGTGAAAATTATACATCGGGTGAAGATGGCTTTTCTACACTAAAAAAAGGCTGCACAACCATTCTGTCAAATGCATTGTACTTAAAAGCTAGATTCTGCATACAGTGAAACAACATCACTGTTTGCCCGAACAACATTGTTATTGGTTTGTTATGTTTTATAACGGCGGAACATCTGGCAGTGAGGTCATTTTCTTTTGATGTACATACATATTAGAGTGTTCTATCACGCATGGAATGATGCCAGAATGAAGAAACTATTTGGTTTCAAATGTGTGTGTGATTTAAGTTTGTGTGGAGCCTAAGCTAGCATGTTATAGAAAGGCATGTTTGTCTTTGGATAATGTATTTCATTTGGTTTTACATCATTTGTGAATGTGTACTGCTCATTCAAGTAATGTATATTGCTCTTCTGTTCTTTATAGTTTTATTATTATAATCCATTTTGCTTTATTCCTTTATTCTTTGCATTTCAGTCCTGCCCTCCCAAACTTGTGATTCTATATAGCAACCTTTTACTTGTCAGATGTCTACTAGTTATCCTTACTGCACTGCTGTCTCCCAGCTATTGTTGAAAATGCTAGTGTATTCTCTGTAACAACCTGCATCATTTTTCTGTTTGAATGAACAGCTGGTAATTGTACTGAGTTAATCTGAATATCCTCAGACATTAATAAAGACCCACAAATTGTATATTTCTTAAGAGGTGACTCAATAACATTTTACATTTACATCTTAAATTTTAGTATTTTAGCTGACACTCTTATCCAGAGCAACTTACAGTAAGTACAAGGAAAGGACCCTGGAGCAACTTATGGTAAAGTACTTTGCTCAAGGACAAAGTGACATTTGGCATAGTCGGTAATCAAACTGGCAAATTTCCGACTTGAAGTCTGACTCCCTAACCACTAAGCCATCTGAGGCAGTGTAATTGAATTGCATGATTGTGGTATATTTGTTACATGTAGAGAACTGTGTCAATTTAGAATACACATGGTTACAGTGAAAGACATTTAAATGTATGCCACTTGTTAATACTAAGATAAAAACACATTAGGACATGTATTATAAATATCCATACATCCACACGTTGAATAGCAGGGTTTGGACCTTCAATTTGGATCAGCCAACAGTGATGGGATTATCAGTCTACAACAAACCCTTCACTTGAATTGTTCCATAAAAATCTGCTGTTCTTCCTTTATACACTCCTAGTCCCAGGTCTCTGTACGTGGCTCGCATGCATGGGGCCAGCCCTGTGGAACCAGTAATAGAGCCCTGAGCGACCGCCGTCCGGGTGCTACTGAGTTATTTCTAGACTGCATGGTTTAGCATGGGGGCGTTTTATAGAGAGCAGAGATTGAAGCAGACGTGAATGGGGTTGATAAAGGGGCAATCTGGGATTGGTACATTCATAATTTTACCTTTAATGTAACATATAATATTATTATTTAACATAATATATATAAGAATATATGCCTCATGTTTTAGTTTTTTTTCTCCAGCCTCACCCTTAAGCTGTTTACCAAAACCAAGTGGAGAGGGTACAGTTTTGTTGTGGTTTGAATGACTGTTTGTGCCTTTAATAATATAGTGCTACGGTTTGAAACGGTGCCTCCACTCAGGCACAGGAGACCTGAGGAGAATAGGGAAGGAGCAAGCTGATGTATGGGTCTGGCTGTTAGGGAGCAGGGGACCCTCTCAAGGGTCTCCTTCAGGGGCCACACTTTCCACTCAGGAAGGCCCCACTGGACCACGAGAGTGGTGCTTAAACAGAAATGGGGCACTAAGGGTTTGTCTCAATGCCCTGAAATAGGCCTATATCTATACCAGCATCTGTATGGTCTCTGCATAAAACCGTACACATGCACAAGCAATAGGTACGAATCGTGCATTTGACATGAAATGTTTAAAGAGATTAAACGAAATATGTATATATAATACAAAATGTATTATTCTGAGGTTTTCTCCCCTTCCAATTTTTTATTTCCAATTAATTCTTTAGACTTGCTTGTCTCATTAGCAACCCCTCGGCAGGTCCACAAAGGTCAAAGAATGATCACGTGCTTCCTCCCAAGCTTGTGTTGTCAACCCATCTGATCCGTATCACACTGCTATTTCAAGAAGCCTTAAGTCGGGACATATTTGGGAGGTTACACATTCAACAACTGTACAATCATGATTGTGTTGTTGTATAGCCGCCTGACCTACAGTTGTGGTCAAAGGTTTTGAGAATGTCACAAGTACTGGTCTCCACAAAGTTTGCTGCTTCATTGTTCTCAGTAGTTAGTCAGTAGTTAGTTTGGTATACTGAAGTATAATTAACATAAGTCCATAAGTGTCAAAGGCTTTTATTGAAAATTACATTATGTAAATGGAAAGAGTCAATATTTGCAGTGTTGACCCTTCTTGTTCAAGAACTCTGCAATCCGCCCTGGCACGCTGTCAATTAATCCTTACTGATGTTAGTCAATTCTTGCATGATCAATGCTTGGAGTTTATCAGAATTTGTGTGTTTTTGTTTGTCCACCCACCTCTTGCAGATCGACCACAAGTTCTCAATGGGATTAAGGTCTGGGGAGTTTCCTGGCCATATACCCAAAATTTCGATGTTTTGTTCCCCGAGCATCCACATCATGCTGGAAAAGGCATTGGTTGTCACCAAACTGTTCTTGGATGTTTGGGAGAAGATGCTCTTGGAGGATGTGTTGGTAACATTCTTTATTCATGGCTGTGTTCTTAGGCAGAATTGTAAGTGAGCAAAATCCCTTGGCTGAGAAGCAACCCCACACATGGTCTCAGGATGCTTTACTTTTGGCATCACACAGGACTGATGGTAGCGCTTACCTTGTCTTCCTCGAACAAGGTGTTTTCCGGATGGCCCAAACAATTGGAAAACAGATTCATCAGAGAAAATAACTTTACCCCAGTCCTCAGCAGTCCAATCCCTGTACCTTTTGCAGAATATCACTGTCCCTGGTGTTTTTCCTGGAGAGAGGTGGCTTCTTTGCTGCCCTTCCTGACACCAGGCCTTCCTCCAAAACTCTTTGCCTCACTGTGCGTGCAGATGTACTCACACCTGCCTGCTGCTATTCCTGAGCAAGCTCTGCACTGGTGGTGCCCCGATCCCACAGCTGAATGAAATTTAAGAGACGGTCCTGGCGCTAACTTGACTTTCTTGGGCACCCTGACGCCTTCTTCATGACAATTGAATATCTCTCCTTGGAGTTCTTGATGATCTGATAATTAGTTGATTTACGTGCAATCTTACTAGTAGCAATATCCTTCCTTGTGAAGCCCTTTTTGTGCAAAGCAATGATGATGGCACATGTTTCCTTGCAGGTAACCATGGTTGATAGAGGAAGAACAATGATTTCAAGCACCACCCTGATTTTAAAGCTTCCAGTCTGTTATTCTAACTCAATCAGCATGACAGAGTGATCTCCAGCCTTGTCCTCATCAACACTCACCTGTGTAAATGAGACAATCACTGACATGATGGCAGCTGGTCCTTTTGTGGCAGGGCTGAAATGCAGAGGAAATGTTTTTTTTGCGATTAACCAGTTAGCAGGGCCGGCCCTAGGCATAAGCGAACTAAGTGGCTGCTTGGGGCCCCTTGCCACCAGGCCTGTTAGCATTCAGTATCCCACCCGCGGGAGATTTCCCCCCACAAAAAAACAACTGGACTTTAATCACAGTTCACAAGTCCAATTTTAAGATTATATATATATATGTTATATATCTACAGAAAGCTTAGACACTCAGGAATGTAGCAAATCTCTCAATTCTACAGTAGCTATAACAAAAATAATAATTTCCCCATATAATGTGAGCTACGTGCCTTTTACACATGTGCCTCAAATTACAGTTTTTCCCATTTGATATCACACAAAATGCTATATTTGGCTCATTGTGTAAAAACTCAACACACAAGAATTCTTGACACAACACTTGGAGATTACCATCTAACTGCCATGTCAAAAAGGCATTCTGCAATCAAAACTTAACACTCTGACTTCAAAAGGCCCTATTCAGATCGATAGGAAAAAAACATGTCAAAGCAGACACAACACACTGGTCAACTGTACTCAAGACACTTCTGTCATTTGTAGATTTAAACCATT
>JACXGM010010201.1:0-26578 GCA_016801145.1 Umbra pygmaea | reverse complement strand
GAGAGAGGGGGAGAGAGGGGGAGAGAGAGAAAGAGAGAGGGATAGTGAGGGAGAGAGAGAGAGGGAGAGAGAGGGAGGGAGAGAGAGAGAGAGAGGGGGAGAGAGGACAATGAAAACAAGCAAACAAACGAGAACCAAAGACATCAAGCAAACAAGGGAGAGCAAACATGAGCGAAAGAAAATTAGCAAGTTGGATAATGACTAGAGTGAAAGAAATAACACGGCAGGTGAGGGAGAATGAATGAGAGCCAGAAAGAGAGAAAGCTAAAAAGGTGTAGGATGCCTCCAGTCAGGAGCGAGCGAGCGATTGGAATAAAACCAATGAGACCCGTTCAGATCGGCAGATGGCCCGGTTCTGGAGGCTGGCCCGGTTGGTGCTGTCTGGGCACTGCTAAAACTGCTGTATCAAACTACTGACAAGACTTCTCTCGTAACCTACATGCACACAAACGCATCAACCGTCTACAGATTTGAGACAATGCGCTACTGATCCAACTGACCCAAGACTGAAGGGTATCTGGGGGGTTTGGGAAACAAGTATTTGTCCTTCCCTAAGTAGGGCCACACGGCGCCACAGTGTCCTGTTTCCCAACCTCACAACATTTAACAGATCATCATATTCACCGCTTGGCCTCAGGACCTGTCAGCCTCAGTGAACACCAACACAGGCACAGGGCGTCCATTCAGCCACATAACAACTCCCTCCAGCAACACACTGCTAACCAGGACCAAATCAGCATTATATTAAAAAAGGTTGACATGTTTTCTCGACTCCAGTCATTCAGCAGCTTGCAGCACTGAGAAGTGCTCCGTGTTCAGTATCTGCTGGTGTTGTGTTTCCCTCAGTAGGCGAGGCCTGACAATGTACTTATTCACATTTTGTCAGGGGTGGCCCCTCGCTCAGACCACCTACTTACAAAACGATGGAGACAGGGTCAGTTTATGAATATCCACTTTCACTTCTTATACAGAATGAGACAATGAAAGGAGAGACAAACACAGCCTGAATGAAACTAAATGATAAAACTTCCTTTAGCAAAGTTAGAACAAAAAGGCCCTTTTAAAATTAGAAGAAAATATGTCAGTGCCGGAAACTAGTGCTGGGTGATGTGGCCAAGAAAATGATATCACGATATGATACACAATATTTTCCAATATGATATGGATGACGATATAGTTAAGTATATATATATCACCTGCTGTGAACTGATCACATCTAACTGTATCATCAGGTGTATAAACAGATTATACAGAAAATGATACACTTACATGTGATCAATACACAGCAGGTGACAAATATTTAAATATATCGTCATCCATATAATTTTTACTTTTATTATTTAACCTTTATTTATCCAGGTAAGTTGACTAAGAACAATTTCTTATTTACAGCAACGACCTGGGAGCAATTAGGGTAAAGTGTCTTGCCCAAGGACACAACAACATTTGCCTCAGTCGGAATCGAACTGGCAACCTTCTGACTACAAGTCGGACTCCCTACCCACTGAGCCATCTGCGCTATCATATAGGAACATATTGTGTATCATATCTAAATATAATTTTTAGGCCATATCTCATATTTGAGGAAGGGCCATTAATGCCAGACTAACCTAACCTTGACCTCTGATATAGTCCAATGCGATGCAGAACAAAAGCATATTGACAAAAGGATACTGATTTTTAATCAATATTCAATTTGTAAACTTGTAGACATTTCTGTAAACTCTCACTGGGGAAAAAAAGGGATAAAAAAACATTGATCTCAAAAGTCTAATGAGCAACACTGGAGTCACTCACTCAGCACCGGTTTGCTATATTCTCCAGTATAAAATAAATCATAATTCACAAACAATGTTTACTGCACATGCTTCAGCCGACTGATTTCAAGAAATAGACAAAAATAATTTACATGGAATTTATCCTAGCCATCCTACTTTTTTCCGTTATTGGTTACCAGGGGTTTCCCATTGACAATTTCTATTGCAAAGAAATGACTCATACAAAACTCGACAGAGACTGTATTCATAGACAGATGCCAGACTTCCTACTGAAGTAACAGATGCCACACGTAGTGAAAATCCTAAAACATCTTTCAGAATATCATGGGTATGACATCACATCACAATTACTTCTCAAATTGTTTAGGTAAATTGTTAATAAGAGCAATAAGTTACTGTATCTCAAGGTTTGTGATATACTGCCAATATACCACAGCTAAACACCTGGGTACAGGCACTCTGCGATGCGTCATGCATAAGAACAGCTCTTAGCATTGGTATTTGACCATATACCATGCCCCCTTCAGCCTTATTGCTTACATATGCCACATGTTTTAGCCAATCAATATTCAGCATTCTAAGAGCTGTTGGACATGGTGCATCAAAGGTCTTGGGCAAAGCATTCAGTTATATTTGTAATATACCACACCCTCTCACACCTTGTCACGTTTTTATGCATTGTATACCAAAACCACTCGAGGGGCCTCATTGCAAACTGGTTATCAACACAAAAAGAGAAGTAAAAATTGATGTCATCATATTCATAACCCTTGTTTAAGGTCTCAGACACCATGGCTATAAATCAAATACGGAGATGTTGTAGGTTAGTTCCTCAGTAAGACCCTAATGACCAGATAAAAGAAGTTCTGTAATTTTAGAAAGTTTCCCATTATTCCAATTGAAGGTAAAAAACTGTAAACATTTACAGTGGATTTCCTGTCAAATTACAACCTTTTTTACAGTGTAGTCATGTTTTAGTTTTTCATAAATCACTGGTAAGTTTTGAAATTCTTTTACCTGGTCAATAGGGGCTTACTGAGGAACTTCCCAAAAGTAATCTATTACACTAACTTGTGGCATCTCTGGTCAAACAGCATTCAGGTGTCAAAGCAACCAGTTTAGAAGATCCAATATCCCCTTGGGCCTTAAAGCAGATATTTCACTTAGCCTTGATGCTGACATCATCCTTCAAAGTGTATGCAACCCCAGAAAGTCTTCTAATGTCCATAATAGAATGTAATTGATTTGCGGCTTCCTGTCGTTGAGCATGACACCTCGAAACGGTGACAGTTGGGTCAGAAATTCTGTAAAAAACCCTCCAGTCAGGCACAAGATAGTGGTTGAAATCACTCTGGAGCGCCATGGTAACCACATAGTGTTGTGTCACAGTGTTGTGTCACGGTGTTAAATCATGTCAAACAGACAGAGTCTGAACTCACAAGAGTCTAGGCAGTTTCAATGTGGCTGTCATATTGAGCTGGTATCTGATCAAAGGCGTAGACATTGCTGACTAAGGGATTTGTTTAACCCAAGGGAAAAGAAATGTAGGTTTCTGAAAACAACTTGTGAGGTCTGGCTGTTGAGGTAGAAAAGGTGCAGACTAAATATCTCT
Organism: Umbra pygmaea; assembly: GCA_016801145.1. Lineage (NCBI taxonomy): Eukaryota > Metazoa > Chordata > Actinopteri > Esociformes > Umbridae > Umbra > Umbra pygmaea. The sequence continues at coordinate 23,188 of JACXGM010010201.1, read as the reverse complement.
GGTGCGCTGGGATCAGATCTGACATTTAAAGCTGAGAACAGCTGTCATACAGTGCCTATAGAAAACCATCACACCCCTTTGAAATGGTCACATTTTGTCTTACAGGTTGAAATCAAAACCTATTACAAATGTGTTTTTGTTCCAGCTTTATTTACACATTCTGCCTTACAACATACATTCAATTAACGTTATAAAGGCAAAGGTTCAGAAACGTAAAAAAACAAGATCTGATCATTACCATGATTTAATACTTTGTAGACAGCTTTTGCTTTAATTACAGCCATCAGTCTGTTTGGATATGTCTCTATTAGCTTTGCGCACCTAGTAGAGATGCATGGTATTCTGTTACAGCCGCGAACTCCGCCTACAAAATGCGGATCGGGCGGATGACGTGACGAAAAATTATATTTTAATTAAAATATGGGCGGCGGCTCAACCAATCAAATAAAAACATATATACATTGTCAATTATTGTTACCAGCAGATGGCAGGCAGGTGCGGCCAGTTTTATGATGTGGTTGCGGATGAAACTATAGCCAAGTTTCTAGCACCTAGATTGGGGAATATTTGCCCTTTTTGGGGGGGGGTTAGGTCAGGGCTCTGACTTGGCCATTCAAGGATACTTACCTTCCTATCCTTAAGACACTGCATTGTTATTTTGGCAATGTGTTTAGGGTCGTTGTCATGCTGGAAGGTGAACTACCTGCCCATCTTCAGCTGTCTAGCAGAGGGTTGCAGGTTTTCCTCAATTTAGGTGTACTTGTCAGCATCCATTTTCCCTTCAATCCTGACCAACTGCCCAGTCCCAGGTGAAGAGAAATACCCCACAACATAATGTTGCCACCACCATGCTTCACAGTAGGTATGGTGTGTTTTGGGTGGTGTGCTGTGTTTGGTTTTCACCAACCATAATGCTTGCAGTTCAGTCCAAAAAGTTCAATCTTGGTCTCTTCTGACCATAAAACCTTTTGCCACAGTTGAATCTTCCAAGTGTTTCTTTGCAATGCGCAAACGAGACTCTGTGTGGCCCTTTTTCAAAGAAAAGACTTCATTCTTGCCACCCTGCCTACAAGACAGCTTTGTGTACAGCTTGTGAAAATGTTGTCACATGCACAGACCAACCAATCTCAGCCATAAGGATTTGTCATTGGCCTCTTGGTAGCTTCCCTGATCAACATTCTCCTGGCTCGGTCATCCAGTTTGGTGAGGTGATCTGGGCAAGGTGTTGGTGGTGCCATACACTTTCAACTTCTTAATAATGCTCTGAACGTTACTCAGAGGGATGGTTAAAGCCTTTAACATCTATGTGTATCCTTCTCCTAACTTGTGCCTCTCCAGAACTTTGTCCCAGAACCCTTTTGAAAGCTATTTTCTAACCATGGTAAATTCTTCGCATTGCCATTCACTACTAGTAATAGACATATTATAGAACAGCTGGTAATCAATTAATTATGAAGTAATCAAGACCACTATAATTGATGTCAGGTGGGGGGCAATTAGCATGGTGTGTGATCTGGGAAGTGACTGGTTGTACCTGAGCAAGTTTACAATTGTTACTCTAAGAGGCTGATCACGTATCCAAACCAGATATTTCACTTAATTACATTTTTAAAAATTGTTCAGAAGTTTTGTATATGTTGTTTTAACTTTGATGTCGAGGGTTATAAATACAGCTGGCAAAATTTAGATTCAATTTATTTAAATTTCCAGAGAAATGTGAAAAAAGGTAAGGATTTTCACAGGGTTAGATGATTTTCTATAGGCATATCTGTCAAGAGAGTGGAATGGCTTCATGGATAGTTAAAAAAGTGTGACAATATTAAGTTTCGAAAGGATTATACATAAAACTTAAAGATAAAGAAACTCAAAAAGATTTTATCAAATAAAAAAGTGTAACGATTCTACTGTTTAACAAAATAAATCCTACTTTAAATCCTAATAGTATTGGTTAGAAAAGCTGATGTGTTAAACATCTAAATTACACATGCTGGAATTGGTGTAGCGGTCCCAGCTCCCGGACAACACAGGGTTTGAGCCCCAGCTCAGCCGACTGTCTGTGCCCGTCCTCTCTGTCTCCCAATACATGCCTGTCTAGAGCTTCTGATTCCTACTGATTCAATAAAAAATATAAAATATGCCCCCAAAAGTAATACTTTTGCTTTCTGAAAATAAAATATCCATCTATTTAACTAAGATTTGAAAGGAGGAAATAATAGTTGCTAATGGCAACCTTTTGTCACGTCAAAACATGATTTAAAGTATGCCTAAAGCTACTAAGTCAAAGAACTAACCTGTGAAGACTTTAAAATAACAGCAAAAAAATCCGGCTTTACATTTAGCCTAGCAGGTGTCTATTTACAATGTAAGCAAAGGTTTGCTTATGTATAAAGACAGCCATGTTGATCAATCTGTGGTTCATTCAGAAAGCCTCTAAATACACCCCACATATCGCCTCAGTACACACTTTCAATCTGAAGAGAGTGCTCCATTTGGCAACTGGGTGAGTGCACAGAGACAAACAAACTCATAAACCAAGACCAGCGGAACACAACACAATGCTCCGTCACGCCGCCCCCCCCCCACATTCCCTCGTCATGCCCAGCAGTATTCAGCGTACCAGCAACTGACAGAACAAAGGTCACAAAGATACAGGCCACTCTTTTATGTCTTGTTTATAGAAGCAGCTATTTCTAAAATTAGAGCCAGAGAGCAGTTTAAAAGAGGGGCTTTCCACCACTACGCTGTAGCATTATAAGACACTAGTGAGCCTTCTTACATTCCTCCCAGAATCTGCTGCTAGATCAAACGTTTGTGCAGACTTCAGATTTCTTCAGACGATCAAAATCAGGAATGATGATTTCATTTATGTTGCTGGGACTGATTATGACCAAAGTAGAAACGACTTGATGACTGTTAATTCATAACAACAGGCACCATCTGGTTCGCTACGAACTGGAAAGAGCGACGTTGGGCCATAAGGTCATCAGGGGGGCAAATGAATCCCTTTATACTTCCCGGGTCACAGAGAGGGATAGGGTTTCAAAGCTTCTAGTGAATTCAGATGAACTCCCTCGAAATTAACAGCACATCATCATCAGGAAACAGCTGGTCAGCGTTTCTGATGACATGGAAATCTACAGCACCCAGATGTTGCAATTTTTTCTTTTAACTTCAAAGTGCAGTATTTTGAGTTCGATAGATTTTCTAAAGATGTGTTATAAGAGACTGAACTAGAACAGTTTCTAGAGTAAATTCACCTGTCTACAGCGTAACAAGAAACTGTGTACGCTACAAATGTAGGCCCCCCTCATTGGCCGTCTGGACCTGTCTTAGCTCAGAGACGCACAGGCGGCAAGAGCAGGGAACCCAATACCGAAAGCACTTGCCCTGCGTTAACCAAGGTTACCCAAACAAAAACACACAGGGAAATTAGCTGTAGGGAGGTTATTCATATTTCATGAGCTTTACATAGTTCCTTTATTGTCCCATCTTAGTGTGGGTTTCAATGCCACTTTCTTCTTCTGCTATATATGTCTTTTGTCAGAAAGACAAATGGAATGTTCTATAAAACAATGGTTATTATCACTTGGTTAAAGAAAGTTTTGTAATGGACCTTTGTAAAGAAATATAGAAAAAAAACTTATAAGAGACATGTAACACTATTCAGAGTCTTAAAGTCCATCGTAACTTCAGGGTAACTTTCAGAGTAAAATCTGAAAAGTTTTTGGTAAAATGGAAATAAAAAACAAAATGACAATCTAGGGTTTTGTGAGGTCGCTGCGTGAGGAACAGACAATTCAGAATGCCAGGGTTAGCATGAGTTCCATGACACTGAATGCATTCCTGAATGACTTTGTATTGTATGGAGACATGGATGGCCCGGCCTCATTGTTCTTGACACGAAACTGTTTAATGAGCGGCTGGGAACCCAGACCAATTCAATCTGACACCCACCCCCACAGACTGACCCTAGCAGTGCATAGTCAACACCTTTTTAATCTAGTGCTGGTAGTCTGGGCTCAGACTAGTCGGTTCCCTGCTTTGAACTGCTTAGGAGCTGGGCGGGACACCCACGGAACGTCTGGTTCCCTTCTGGTGTCACTTTATTACACATCCCCAACACTCCCCCCCTCATTCTGGAGTCATACGAGTAAACACTCTGCGACAGAAGTTGGAACTTCGTCAAGATAGGAGGCCGTCTGGGGTAATTACCAAATACAGTAGGGTGTGTTGAGGGGGGCCATCTAATCCTTCATTTAATAGGAGACAGCAGATGTTATAGTTAGAGCAAATAAACACAGTTAAACACAGAAAAAGCTCTCTTGTCTTTCGTCAGTTTTTAAAACAAAACACACTTGGACAAATTGCGGCTCATGTTTTAGTGTTTATTCTCTAATATATAAAGCTCTAATGAGTAAAGCACACATGATGATCACACAATATTGAACATAAAACAAAGCATAATGCTACTAGAAGACAGAAACACAAGGGCATTGAATCATTGCAAAAATGTTATTAAAAATTATTCTAGTAAAATTGCATGAAAGCTATTTAAACATTTCTCAAAAAATAATGAAATTGGCAGAGCTCCTTGTTTTTTTTAATGGCCGAACTTTAGCCAGCTCAGGGGTGATGTGAGGGCCTACGTGTGTAGTTCAGACAAGTGCATCATTTAAATCACTTCACAGAACGTAAGCAAATAAAAGCAATTGTTTACAGTGCACGGAGACCAATGGGGAGCGTTGTAGTCAGCGAGAGGGAGGGATAAGCGAAATTGGGCACAAGAGGTTACGGAAGGTACAATGATTCACACATACAAAGGTACGCAGTCAAATTTGCTGTCATGTAGCATGCTAAGGAATTAGATAAGTTAGTGTTGCACTCTTTAAATAATTCAGGCAATTTCTGAGTATCTTAGTTCTTTTGCAAACTTTATAATATCCCTGGTTCAATTACAACAGATGAATGAGAAATGTTCTGTCTCTAGCAAACTTCGATTCTTAGACTCAACGCAGGGATCTCTAACTGCACTCTCTCACTTCTAAAATCACATTCGTTTTAAAGAGACAGTGCACAATATTCCCCAATATAGCCTATATCTCAAGAGCATGACACGTTTTTCTTTACAATTAGTAAGAATTCAATAACATGTCACCTAAATTAATTTGTTTGTAATTTAACAAATACATTAATTGGCGCAACTGAGTTTTTCTTATTAGTTAGTGCTGTAAGTACTGCTTCACATTTGATGTCCCTCTTAACATTACCTTTGTAACAGTAAGATTACATAAATTTTAGGGTGAGTTTTTTCCTACATCGCTATGTTGTTCCCTATTACCAACTGTAAATCCAAATTTTAAAGCAGATATTTAAAAGAGAATCCCCCGTGGTGTTTAGCACCTGTCACATGTTTCACCCCTAATGAGTTTGCACCCCTGTGTATATTGAATACCCTTACTAATGAGATTTCTTTTTTTACCAAATTTCTCTTAAAATGTAATTAGCATCTGCTAAATGTCTAAAATGTAAAATGTAAATAGGGCCCTATTTTGGTTGTGACCTTTGCTGGTTAGAAAACTTTTGTGACTGCCTGGACCTCTGACTTTTAATTGAATATCCCTGTTTTATTAGTAGTATTAAAGTACACACCCAGGCCTCATAACCCATTATGCATTGCATGGCTGTAACACCCTTACACAACTTAACTCCTGCCTAATAATGGTGTTGGCAAAGGATGCGTAAGTGAAAAACAGAAGCTATAAACTGTTTTAAGTACCTTGTAAAATTCTGAATAATTAAATGACTGGGTGCAATTTAGAAGGATAACTGTATTAATAATGGATTGTATTTCGATAATAAAAACACTGAATTAGCTGAGCATTAATTACCTTGTTTCAGGATTAAAATGGGCTACAATGCCTATATAAAATCATCATACTCTGTCCAAATCCTTACCTTGTCACAATACACCCCGGAAATTAAAATAAATTCAATCTAAATTTTGCCAGTTGTATTTACCTACACATTATAACCCTCGACATCAAAGAGAAATGACCATTAACAAAAATTCTAAACGATTATAAAAAAAATTGTGAAATATCTGGTTTGGATAAGTGACCAGCCCCTTAGAGTAAGCATTATAAACTTGCTCAGTTACGACCGTCACTTCCCAGATCACACACCATGCTAATTTCTCCCCACCTGATATCAATTGTAGTGGTCTTGATTACTTCATAATTAATTGATTACCAGCTGTTCTATAATGAGTCCATTACTAGTAGTGCATGGAAATGCAAAGAATACACCATGGTTGGAAAAGAGCTTTCAAAACGGCTCTGGGACAAAATGCACACCAGAGACCGTTCGCCTGGCAACAGTATATAATGCCCGCAACACGAACTCTGATATTTTATTACAAAATAACAGCACTCCTCATTCATTATAATAATCATTGTTTGTTCATTTCATAGATAGGTAGTGTGTCCATGTTCATGTGTTGCTACAATTAGTCTATTTTGGGTAATAACAGACTCTAGTGAATGATTTTCAAATGTACTAGAGTTTTTTACATGAGACACTGACAATATATTCAATCAATTTGTGTACAACTTATTTGTTCATGTTTTTAATAATCAGTTACTAAAAACATGTTAAATGTGCGGTTTTTGCTATCACATACTCTTATTATTTCTTTACACACAATACAATTGAATTTGGTTACAATTCACTAGCTTTAATGAATTCACAATGTTTATTGCAATGAAATTAAACTAGCGCTATTAGTTTGAAATGAAATATCCGAGTTCATGTTGCGGGCATTATATCCTGTTGCCAGGTAAACGGGATTTGGAGTGCATATTGTATCGCGATACGCATATCGTACCAGCCCTAGTCGTAGGGGTTTCTCTTCAGTCTTCAGTGACTGGGCAATTGGTCAGCTTTGAAGGGAAAATGGATGCTGCACATTCTTGAGGAAAACCTGCAGCCCTCTGCCAGACAGCTGAAGACGGGCAGGTGGTTCACATTTCAGCACAACAATGACCCTAAATACACAGCCAAAAAAATATATGCAGTGGCTTAAGTATAGGAAGGTAAATGTCCTCAAGCGGCCAAGTCAGAGCCCTGACCTAAATACCATTGAAAATCTGTGGATGGACGTGAAGACAGCAGTCCATCGCTGCTCACCACAAAATTTGACTAAACTCGAACAATTCTGCAAGAATCTGCAAATATTCCCCACTCTAGGTGTGCAAAGCTAATAGATCCATCCAAACAGACTGATGGCTGTAATTAAAGTAGAAGTTGGCTCTACAAATGATTAGATTATGGGTTCTGATCACTTTTCCAACTCTGTTATTCAAGTTCTTTTTAACGTTTCCAGAACCACTGCCTTTTTACGATACTTGAATGTTCGAAGGCAGAATGTGTAAATAAAGATGGGACAAAGAAAATATATTTAATGGGTTTTGATTTCAGGCTGTAAGAAAAAAAAGGGTCTTCAAAGGAGTATGATGATTTTCTATAGGCAATGTATGATAGGACCTTGGGAAGAATTAACTTTCAAACTGAACATGCTAAAACCCTAGTTCATAAGAACTACATTGTGAAGACAGACAAACTGGGTGCTTCCTTAACACAAACACGGAGAAAGCTTTAATGTTCAGTCCTTGCTATGCAATTTTAGGCCAAAAGAATTCACTCTACGTCAGTTACTTTATTAAAGTAAATTTTTTCTAAATGTCCAAGTTTGATAATAAACCCAATTAGATCATGTTTCCACTTAATCATGATCAAATCATTTACAACTGTGATTTCGGTGAACCTGATAGGGCAAGCTCAGAGAATGCAGGTGAACCCCTTAGATTTGAAGGATAGAAACTAGTCTGCAATCTTTTTTTGTCACATTTCCACCATCCCAGTTTGTTTTGTTTAATTTCCCACTAACTCTGTAACTCCCTGGACAGATGCGGGATGGCGAGGTGCGCTCACATGGTTCATCCAACCACATGTCGCCAAGCCAAATATTTGTTTTTGCACTGCTTATCCAACCAAGACTTTATTCAGCTCATGTGTGGGATGATTACACTCACCAACTATACTTCCGCGATTGATCTTACAGGCGCCCAATCTGTATATAAGGAGTCGCTGAAGAGCGACGTGGCAAGGAAGATAATCTGACTCATCTATCCCAAATCCCGAGGAGCACTATGCCAATTTATGCTGCCTCATGCTGGAGGTTCAAGGCAAATCCAGAGACGATATAGCCAGGCTTGAACCACTGACTATCATGATGTAAGCAAAACTATGAGACGCCAGGATTCCACCAGGAGAGGTTTGAAAAACAATGAGGTAAATAATGCAACTTGTCTCTATCCCGAATCCGGTGTAGCGCCGATTTGCGCTGCCTCATGCTGGAGGTCCGGGTAAAGTCGGAGAACCCATAGTCAGGCTCGAACCACACAAAGGCAGATCTTAAACATTTAGGGATCACAACCAATGAGAAATATGGGAGGGTGTTTAGCCTAAGATGAATTTCGGGGGGGCTCTCGGACCACATCAGACCAGCTAATCAGCATCACAGCAGGGGGTGCCAGTCATTCAACACCAGGCAGACATCTTGTCTATTTACCGCTGATGCAGAAACCAGAAACGCATTCATGCCCACTTAAAGGCAGATGCGCTTGAGGGTGCACAGACACCCACACAACCAATACCATGATGCTCACAAGGGCACGAAAGGTAAGATGCCAAAGGGCTCCCAGTGCTCTCCATTAGGTACAGTCAGCGACCCAGTGAAGGTTAGCAAATTCACCCCCCCAGGCCTGGCAGCAGAGGGTATCTAGCAGGAGGCACGTGACACAACTCTTTCTCAGCTCGTAGAACGAAGACTCACCATCCACAAGAGGAGAAACAGAAGTGGGGAAGTCATTTAAACAACTCCACAAGGCACCCCCCCCCGCACACCCCCGCAGCTTCCTTGCTGATGTGCAAAGTAGGACGATCAAGACTGTCCGTTATGACAATAAAATACACAGCAGACAACAGCCGGAGAGATGAGTACTGAAGGTAACACAGCCCAGACTCCTATCCCCATAATGCCCTTGCCCATAGCAGTCGCTGTTATTTGGGTTGAAATTTAAAGCAAAGGCATATTTGAGCACTTCATTCACAGCTTTGAGAAATTTAGAGCCTGTACGTAAATATCTGAATAGGCGTGTGCTCAATTAAAAGGAGCCATTAACAAGAAATGGACCCAGTGTTTGACACAAACCTGACTTAAGTAGTTAGCCTGGGGCAGTTTAGCCTTGGGCAGTTAAAATAGGCTGGGGCAATTAAACTAGCCTGAGGCAGCTAAACTAGCCTGGGTTATTTAATGTAGCCTGGGTTATTTAGTCTAGCCTCGGGTAGAAAACCTCTCTCCCTGTTCTTACTGCAGCTTCAAACCAGGGAATGAGTCTCAAATAACTAAGAAGCAAAGTGGACATACAGACCATACAAATGACTACCTAACTCATACCTACAGTAATTAAAACTGCCTTACCTCTCCTTGGTACACTGTAAAAACTACAAAGGAGTCCCCATTGGACCTGAATGGTCCCCATCTGCCAGCAATAACTGTCACAGTTTGACGAGAACATAAACGAAGGTACTAAATCCATCAAAGAAAACAAACCTTGGTTTGAAACAGAAAGCCAGGCAGCCCTGAACACCACGGTACATAGCTAGCTTCCTCACGTCACCCTCGGCTACATCAATGGAAGGCTCCATTTGTGTCTAGAGAAAACACTTGCCAGATCTGACCTTCCGCCCTGCAATTGACCACTTCAAAAGGCGTATCCCATTCCTTTGTGGTCAACAGGGGTTTTACAATGTAATGTGGGAGCTTTCGCACATCTGAGGACAAAAACACCACACAAAAGTTTGGCTATTTCAACAGACCAAAACCTGAACCGATTCTTACAGATTAAATGTTGCTTGGGTTTCAGTGCAAGATGATTCACAGTTTTGATTTCCGCCACCACTGCCGTTGAACACTAGGCAAGATGAAGCCTGTCTCAGAAACTTAGGGGTTTGGACTTTTTACAACTGCTGTAGAACAACTGTCCATCTCAACATTAGAGTTCCAGGTTGACTGACAGATAGATCTGCTACTAGTGAGATTTAAAGACTTACAGATAATTGAGCAGTGAAAACAAGAGTGAGACTCAGAACTAAATAATTGGTTGCCCAGCTAGAAGGTCAGATGAGACAAAGCCTGGAGGGGGCAGTACATCAGGCCCGTTAGCTGAAAGTGTGACACAGGCATGCACTATGACTCACCACTGTCTGTATAAGCCTTAACTGCTCAACTGGAATTTCAAGATATGATGATGCAAAACATATACAGAATGACAAGGGAAATATCAAGGTCTGAATAATCAGAGGGCATTACCTAGGTAATAATATCAGAAAAGTTGTAAAGTAGCAATAATACTTGAGTAGGGGTCAAGTCAATTAATTCTAATGTATAGTTGGAAAACAAACATCCAGTCAACGTAAACCATTTCCAGCAAGCATATTACAGAAACTTAGGAATGCACATTGCCATAGTAACAGTGTCATAGTAACAGTGAGACCCTGAATTCACCTGGAAAAAGTCAACCCAGAGGCTGTGGAACTGTAATGTAAGCCTATGCCCGCGTTTGATGGGAAAAAACTGTAAGATCCTAGAAGGAAGCTTCTTTGAGATTTTTCAGGATTTTCATCCAACTGGTTCCAGGGTCTAAAATAATGAACACCAGGCACCATAATGTTGGTTTATCTTGGCACTGGTGTGTCATGTTTATTTCAGAAGGCACACTGGTAAGGTGCTTTTCAGTGATGGCGTTTGACCCGCGCCATTGGAAAATTAGTAAATTGAAGTTGTGATTTATAGTAACACAACACATCTGTCATAGCCATTTTCAGTACGTCATTTAGTGTACAAGAGGGACAACAAGCACGGTCAGAAAACGACTGCTGACTGCGGCTTAGTGGGATCAAAACCAAATGCCTCCCAGCAACAGGGGTTCAATCCCCGCCGCGGCTGCCGTCTGTGTTCCTCCCTCTACATTGTGGTTCCAACTGAAGTTGCTCAGGGCTTAGGGGTTAGGGCTTAGGGGTTAGGGTCAGTAACTGAAATGTCACTAGGTTGATGCCCGAGTCAACAAGGTAAAAACTAATTGTAACTGTGCATTCAGGGAAGACACTCGTGGACAACAGCAACAGCTAAAAGGAATAAAATGTAGATATAGAGTTTATCTAAAAATAGGATTTATACCCGACTCAAAGAACAGCTGGAATCTCTGCATATTTCAGTGTATTTTTTTAGGCCTAAAATATGTTGAAAGAATGGGTACTTTGTGCATAGCCAAACTCTATAATGGGTACATTGTGCATGTCACAGCTCTCCAGGGAAGCAGACCAGTTTGACAAACTGAAACAGTCAGAAGAGTGACATCAGGGAAACTGTACATTGTTCAGCCAGTACACGGAAAACTCTTTCACTGATGGATGAACAACATCAGTAGTTCCCATACTTTTTAAATCTGGCCTCAATTTCATAATTCATTTACTTCTCAATTGTAGGTTCTCCATTTGGAAAAAATATTTTTTTTTTACAATTCTTATTAGTGCTGGTAAATTATCCAAGACACCTGACAGATCTGAGGTTTTTCCTGAATACGTGACAAGACGGATGAGCCTCCAGCAGTAACAGAGCCTGCTTTGTGTAAGATGAATGTCCCCTGATCCAAAGTTACCAGTCAAAACTGACTACAGTGATGCCAATTAATGTCAGAGCAGCAATTACAGTTGCAATGAAATTGTTTTAACATTTGAAGTTGTGCTCTTCCTATTTTTGTAGATCATGTAGTAATTTAGCTGCAGAATTTGTTGCACATTAGACCACTACACCAAAGATTTGGTACAATCTCCCAACTCCGGAGTATGTATGTATGGTACCTTAGCATATGGGTTTGAGGCCAATTTCTATCAGTTTCCCCTCTAGATAACGATCTCCCTAGCCTCTGCTTCTTACTGTTTTGTAAAAAAAAACTAGTTTAATCTTTCCTTACATCTCTGCACTTTCTTTCTTGATCTACAGTAGGAAAACTGGTTCACATAAAATTTGAGTTTAAAACTTGAGACCAGTATACAGTTGATTAATGTACAACACGTGCTGCAAAATGAAACATAATTGCTGACAGCACCTCCATTCATGTAAATAAAAACATAACCCAAATCAAGCTGCATACAGTAACACACACGCATCCTTGATTGCTTGTTTCTTGGAACCCAACAAAAGCTTCCAGAGCAGATCACATTATTATGAAAGCCTTTCGTCCGTGAAACCACTGCAGTTTTGTAAAGTGAAAGCAACAACCCAGCCACAAATTTACAGGGATTTCTGAGGAAACATCTCTCCCTGACCAGAGGCCACAGCAACCAATCAATGAGGGAGTTCATTAATGTAGAGGCAGGGCCTGTCAGGGAACAATGGCCTTAAAAAGGAGAATTCTATGAGAATCTGTAGCAAGCTCCCCTTCAAGAGGCCCTCAACAACATGTACCTCCGCACAACACACAAGAAAGTCTGGTGTATCCTCCACAGACCATCATAATAAAGAGTCGGATAGATGGTCCTGGGTGAACAGCAGCATGTTGTGCCACGTTTACAACCGCTGATGTAAAAAATGGCTTCATAAAATTTGTTGGATTGATAGTGTATCCCAACATCCAACGTCCATGGAAGAGGTACAGTACTGTGACCACCCTGAACATTTTCATGGTTGTGCCTCCAAGGGACTCAGCTGGAGTACCCCTGGGTAATGACAGGGAGCTGCTGCCACGGCAACAGGTGTGGCATGCTTCAAGCTCTGAAGCGGAAAAAAAAACACAGAGAACATGTCAACGTTTTACTCAAGAACATTTGTGTGGTACCATGTCATAGACCTATCAGGGGTTGAAATGAACTTTAATGGCCACTTGCCCCTCAGACAAGTCTGGTAATTTACTTGTCCGGAGCAGACGTTTAAAGAATTGTGATTAAAATTTGTGTGTGAAATTCCGGGAAACAACCAATACATATCTCCTGTGTGTCACATAGAAACCAGGGAATGTATGGTAAAACAGTACATTTTCATTTGTATCCAGGGAGGTAAATTTGTCATGGGACCAAGGCATCTTTAATTATGGCCATCTACAATAAATAGTAAACTCAATTGATCTTAAAAGCAACAATTCAATTCAATGTGAAATGTCCTCACAATTACAACATGGCTGAAACTAACATTTTGGTCTCAGGTAGATGAGAAAAATCTACTAGTCACTCAGATTGCTTAGCAATATGTTTGGCAAATGTTTCTCAAATAATGTATTTACAGTCGTATGCAAAAGTATAGTCACCCCTGACAATTTCCATGATTTTCATTTATAAATAATTGGGTGTATAGATCAGCAGTTTCATTTTGATCTACCAAATAACTGAAGGACACAGTATAATATTTCAAAAGTGAAATTAGGCACTTAAGAGGATGCAGGCCTCTAGACGCTTCCTATAGCCTGTAATGAGTGTCTGGGTTCTGGATGAAGGTATTTTGGACCATTCCTCCTTGTAAAACATCTCCAGTTCAGTTAGGTTTGATGGTTGCCGAGCATGGACAGCCTGCTTCAAATCACCCCACAGATTTTCAATGATATTCAGGTCTGGGGACTGGGATAGCCATTCCAGAACATTGTACATGTTCCAATATTTTTTACTTGTCCCGGACAAGCGGATAGTGTTAATGTAAATCCCTGCCTGTCACTGTTTATTTGCTAAACATACTATCAAAAGTGACATATTTCATTTTTGAAAGCTAAATAATAAAAGGGCCTCTGCAATACCGTGTGCACAGTATGTTGCCAGGCTGATTGGTAGAGCGCTGACTAGATTGGACCTGTGCATAGTTGTGTGCACTTCAGCAACTAGGTTGGTCAGTTGTGAATGTGTAAACCTCCCACCCATGTACCAAATTAAGGACTCTGTGTTGAACGAGCAGTGTGATGAGAATTGACGTCTTGGCGACACATGCTTGAGCAAGAATGTGATCGATCTTTGACCATCTTGCACCTGCTAAACGGTTGCCAACGAGGCATAGGGGGAATAAAACATGACAAAAAGTGAAATATTTAGAGAGCAGGGGAAGAAAAACACTTTCAATGACCCTATGGAACAACCACTTAATTACTCTTTCCAGGCAGAAACTGGCAGTGGAAAAAACGTGTTACTAATGTAGCAGGTTCTGGTCTAAAGCCCTGAGGAGAATGAGTTACTAATGTAGCAGGTTCTGGTCCGAATTCCTGAGGAGAATGAGTTACTAATGTGATAAGTTCTGGTCCGAAGCCCTGAGGAGAATGAGTTACTAATTTCAGGTTCTGGTCAAAAGCCCTGATGAGAATGAGTTACTAATGTGGCAGGTTCTGGTCCGAATTCCTGAGGAGAACGAGTTACTAATATGACAAGTTCTGGTCCAAAGCCCTGAGGAGAATGAGTTTATAATGTGGCAGGTTCTGGTCTAAATCCCTGAGGAGAATGAGTTACTAATGTGATAAGTTCTGGTCCAAAGCCCTGAGGAGAATGAGTTACTAATGTAGCAGGTTCTGGTCCGAATACCTAAAGAGAATGAATGTGACAAGTTCTGGTCCAAAGCCCCGAGGAGAATGAGTAACTAATGTGTCAGGATCTGGTCCGAATACCTGAGGAGAATGAGTTACTAATGTGTCAGGTTCTGGTCCGAATACCTGCGGAGAATGATTTACTAATGTGATAAGTTCTGGTCCAAAGCCCTGAAGAGAATGAGTAACTAATTTATCAGGTTCTGGTCAAAAGCCATGAGGAGAATGAGTTACTCATGTAGCAGGTTCTGGTACGAATACCTGAGGAGAATGAGTTACTAATGTAGCAGGTTCTGGTCTAAAACCCTGAGGAGTTTTAATGTGTGTTGTACTGGATAGTGGTGATCTTAACAGCGATACTATTTCAATTACTGTAAGTCTGATAAGCGATTTAAGAGGATGCAAGCCAAGGATTCAGCAGCTTGGGCAGCTCAGTAATCAGACCGTCCTCGTGTGTGGTCCTAACTTAACTGATCGTTTCTGCCTACTTGACATTTGCATTTTCTCCATGACAGCTGCCCAGTCCAGCACAGCTTGGTTAGTCCCACAGATGATACCTGGAATGACCATAGGAACATCGGGACAAGATGAGGTCAGGCCTTCCACTGGCTCGGGAAGACAAACGTATCACACAATGAAAACATGTTACTTATCTAGAGGGAAAAGGATTTGTGCTGGTTAAGAAAGCCCAGCAGTCTTTACTGTAGATAAGGTCAGTGGTGTTTTGCTGTTAAGCCTTCAAGTTAAACATCCAGTGTGCCTAGTATCCAGAACTATCTTACCCTACGAGGTCCAGAGCCTGTTGGTTTTCGGTTCTACCTCATTAATTTCACGCACCTGGTGTATCAGCTCTAAATAAGTCCCAAATTAGCGGGCTGCAAAGAAAAACAGGAATTGGCCTTGAAGTCCTGATTGGAGTTTGTCTAGTGTTACTGTTATAATCTATCTTACAAGTGTATCTGTAGCAGCTATATTCTTTGTATAATTCTGAACAATTGGAGAGGGTTTGAAAAATGGGTGTGACGTTTTCATGGCCAGAAAAGGTCAGTTTTGTAATTACTTCATTATTCAATGTAGCTAGTCTTGGCAGTCAGCCTCATGGCATGCACTACCCCTTGCTTTACAAAGTCTTGGGGAATTTAATTAAAACCCACTTGAGCACAGACTGGAGATCACTTTCTCATTGTTCACCAGGAGCATTAAGAATAAAAGCAATACAAGGAGTCTGACTGGTGTCAAGAGCTGCCCCAGATTTCATGAACGCCAAGGTTATTCCCTCAATACTTACCAATACTCTCTGCATACAAGCCCGTGCAGTTGGACAACTTGCTTGAACAGCACATGGATAAAATACCAACGTCAACAACTCTTTTTAGTAGGTGTTTAAAGGAATGATAAATGTCACTTTAAGTACACATAAGTACCTCGGAATTACTGGAAAATGGAGCAGTATGAATGAATGCAGGTGAATTAGTTATCCTAGCCGAACTAGCTCTTGGACACTATTGCGGACATTGTCATTCTTAGACTCAAGGAATGTTTTTATAGGAATTTAATAATCAGGATGGTCAGCTGAAGTTCTAAGTAAGATTATGATTGTTTCATTTGAATACCCAATCAAAATGGAGAAGAGGTAGGAGTTCAGAAACATTTTAAACTAGAATGGACAATAAATAGTAATACAATAAAAAGGCTGTAGGTAGACAGCAGTTAGCCTTGTCATTATATGATCTGACTAGTAAATAAGGTTGCCAGATCAAATCCCTAGCTGGCGTCAGAAAAAAATACTTTTAATAAAATTAGCTCACCAAATATTACTACCTGCATGTTAGCTGCAAATGTTATGGATAGTGTTAGGTTAAGGATAGTTTAGGGTTAGGTTAAGGTTTGCGTTTGGATTAAGGTTAGGTTAACTTGTTTGAATTGAAGAGAAAAGTCCACAGGCACAAACATAAGACTGAAATGCTCCTGAACTCCCGCCTCCTCTCCGTTGTGATTGGGTAGTCACCTGAACCAATCATAATCTTTCTGCCCTCAGAACATGTTTGAGTAAGGAAAACTGATATGTGCATATGAAAAGATCTAGCAATTGCTCAACAATTGTTCAACACTGGCAGCCAGCCAGACCAGTCTTCTTATACATGAGTCATACACTTAATTTACAAAGAAATGGCAACAAAGATCTATTCCAGGGCTAATGTGGTTGATCAAACAGACAATGTGTAATTAAAACAAACATCTGGATTGATATGACTGCGTAAATGCAGCTGTAGAGAAACGTATCTTGTTTATAAGCCCACTGTATAGAATCGCCGTGCCATGTCAAAAGAAATTTCTCTGCATAGGATGATGTATGTTATTCGATGCATATGATAAATAAACAACTTTGACTTTGATCATATTGTTCATACAAACCTGGTCGCTATAGCTGATGGTGTTTCAAGTCTGGAATTCACAGGGTAATAGGCCCAAACCCAAGCAATAGCAAGTACACAGACATGTACTTGAACAATTAGTAAAGGAAACATAAGCGTATCTAAAGAATACATCTGCCCTCTGAAGCTGATCTAGGCATGGAGACGTGGCAAATCAGATGAGAATGGAGACTATTGATCCTGTTCCAAGTCTCCATTCTGTTGCTTGCAGAGTAAGGGGCAAAGCAACGAGTGCTCCAGATCGATCAAATAAGGTGTCTCTACCATCGTTACCAACGAATAGGAGGGGGGGGGGTTTACAATTTCTGTTAATCTAACAACAACCCAAATTTAAAATATAAATTCTAAATAAATTACAGTACTTGTCATTTCACCTCAGCACCAAGTCTGTGTCCTAATATTATATGAACAGCACTGCGTTCAAAACAATTATCAGTTCTCCTTAAACTCCTTGAGCAAAGTAACATTTCGGACCGGTAGAACAAAAGACTGGAGGTCTTGTTTTGCAGCAAACGCTTTGTGTTTTATTGACACAAGGCACAAACATCCTCTGCGCGGACAAACAGGTTTTAAGCCAGAGTAATCCGAGTCCAAGTAATCCAAATAACGCTTGTAGCGTCCCCTCTGCTGGACACATTAAGCCCCTTTATTTAGCAATGAGGGGCAAAGATTTTACAACCACATGCCTAATTAAACACTGTCCACTCTAATTGGTTTATGTTGGAGTAATCAGAAAGCAGACAAGGCTAGCTGCTACAGGTAGTCGATGGTGACTTTCGCTCTGGCTTCACCATGGGCTATTGGGCTTTTCTGAATAAACCAAACTGCTACTATCAGTCTATCACTGATAACAGAACACTCAGGATGAGAAGAGCCATCATCACACGGTACTGGTGGGCCTGCCAGGCCTAAAGAATCAGGACACGTAGAGTGATATTCATAACGTCAGTCCCAAGAGCATACATGATTATCACACCCCTAGCAGTCTTCAACACCTAGAGCCTGCATGAAATCCCACATGTTGTTGGTGATACTGTGCTGATGGTACTCCCACATGACATTTCCTAAGAAGTCTCATTTAACTTGAAAATACTTTATCACTGAAATGTGTAGCTGAGTATCATGTAAACACTAGATGTAGATGCCAAAATATTTAGGCCTAAATACCAAGCTGACAAACAATGAGCCAATTATGAATCCCGAAATGCCAACAGTTGCCTATTATGAAACATCTGCCAAAGACCTATAGTACTCTCAACATTTTACTGTCAAAATAAATACTTGAAAAGGCCTTATTACTAACTCCTCAGCTGCACTGCTTTCAGACAACCCTCACATGTCAAGTAAAAGAACAAACATGAATGTGTACACTTTTCTAGCAAGACACAAATCTCTACAATGTAAGCACAATGCAGGGAATAAAGCCATATTAAATAATCTTGTTTTCTGCCCTCTGTGAGAAAAAACAGAAAGGGCTCTTTCTCTGTTGTCTGTTTTCAATACATTTCAATAGGATGTAGCTTCTCTGATGACATCCAATGAGTGTCTAATGACAGGAATGACAGCTTAGATTACTGCCCAAAAAACAAAACAAAAAGAAGGGGGTCCGCATGGCGTAGTTAGCATTGCTGACTATCAAGCTACATCATGATAGTCAGCAATTTGAGCCTGACTATGGCTTCTCTGACTTTGCCTGGAATCTCCAGCACAAGGCAGTGCAAATTGGCATAGCACTGCCCGGGATTTGGGATAGATAAGTCGGGTTATCTACTTTGCCACGTCGCTCTCCAGCGACTCCTTGTGTGCAGATCGAGCATCTGTAAATTCTGTCACGGAAGTATAGTCGGTGAGTGTAATCATTCCACGCATGATCTGACTAAAGGCTTCCATGTTGGATGAGCAGTGTGAAAATAATCGTCTGACTCAACGACATGTGGTTGGATGAACCACGAGCGCCCCTCACCATCCCACATCTGTCCAGGGAGTTGCAGAGCTGGCGACAAAGGAGGGTTTGTGGGAAAAATTCAACAAGACCAATTGGGAAGGCATAAAATAATTAAATAACAAAACAAGAAGAATTCCCTTGTGAACTTACACTTCTTTTACAGTTATTTAACCAGACAAGTTGATTAAGAACTTAAGAGGGATTGAACCGTGAGCCTTTGTCACCCCAAACCAGCTGCATTAAAAAAATGCATTTGTTCACGAATCAAACACAAAACTGTACTAACCCAATAAGGGACAATTCACAGCCGAGTCACCTCATGAGTGTAATAATGATTCCAGGCAACCGCCTGGACACAATATGAGGAAGTGTGTAGAGTACTTTGAAATATCTAATTTGCCAAACAGCCTTGAGGCCTTGTTTTCTTTACAGCAGTTTTCCTTGTTTTCCCTGCCACCGTGACCCACTCTCTCCAAGGCACCATTGAGAGATACTGTAAATGTTTAGGGCAAGCAAGCCACAACAAACAGCACCAACCTCAGCTTGAACAATTGGCTAAAGGCTAGAAACTAGTGTCCAGTTGTCACAGTGTTAGCCATCTGGTCCGAAAAATAGTATGTGTCAGACTAGGGCATAAACGCAAAAATGTAAATGTAAATTGTCACATGTTTTTTATTTAAAAGGACACTAGGGATTACGTTCCACCATGAGTCATCTATGCACCTGTCAGCCCTGCCTACTATACTTCACCTGCCAGCTATAACAGGTGTAGGTGTCCATCACCTCTAGATACACACGCTTATATATTTGGGTGTGTAGAACCTGTCTGAGGTTGCCTGCAATCAAAGCCTCAATTCCTTGGCCAGGATGTCATTCTGACATGAGTTGGCACATGAGGTGTGGGTTATGACTGCTTTATTCACCCCAGGTCTACTAACATCAGAGTGAAAGCATGGTGCAAAAAAAAAAGCATGAATTAGGAAGATGAAACTGACTACCTTTGTTTAGCATAAACCAAAGTCTCTCTTGCTGCATCACCTCCCTGATCTTACAAAATCTTGACAGACATGAAGCTGGGTGAGGGTAAACAGCATGCCTTTCAAGCAAAGGCAATACAAACGATTTGTGGACATCAACGTCGCCACTCAGCGTCATGCAAACACATGACAACTTTTAACATCTTACAATGACACCTTGATATGTTCCTGACCGTGAATCTCAAACAACAGCCACTGGATCTGGAACACTTCGCAGATGCTCTTCCCTTGTTATGAATATTCAAATGACCTCTGACATTGGATTCTGTTGATTCTTTAATTATAGATATACAGTATGATTTGCAATGTACGGAAGTGGAGAATAGAGTCGGCGGTGTATAATTTCCCCGTGGGAAGTGGGAAATGCTATTTATATTATTTGACAGGGCGAGGCTCAGGGACCCGAAAAGGTTGCATAGTGGATACGGATCTACGGACTTATTATCCTTTATAATAACGTCCTGCAAGTTTGATTACGCGTAAATAACTACAAAATAGTCATTTACTCGGTCGTACGTTGTAGACTACAACTGAAAGATATGGTATTTTGAGTCAAGTCATGTGACAGGCACTGACTGCAAAGCTCTATTTCTCAAAAGAAAATAATTATCAAAATACAATGCCGAAATATTGTTTGCATGATATACTTGTTCCCAATGAGCTGGCATGTTCTCTTGAATAACTGGTTAGTGTGCGCTCCAGAGTAGAGCCAAAACAATCGTTTTGACCTCGTTGATTGAAAACGAATGGTCAAAGGGTGAGCTCTGGAGTAAACTAAGAAACACATTCCAGCTACACAGTTGTAATCTTTAATAAAACTATTTGGCTGATAGTAGAGTATGGACATAGTAACCAAAGGTGAGTATTACAAAAAACACTGACGAATTGGCCTTGCTTTATTAGAGGTTTTACGCTTTCCTATGTGTGCAATGCAGAACAAATGGAGATAGTGTTTCATGAAAACGCCCAACCATTCAGAAAAATGCCTACACTGATGATGACACGGCATCTTGCCAGTTGGTTTAGTGCACATTTAGACCCAACATAATACAACGGCGGAGAAATACATTATAACCTCCGTCCAGTCTTGTGCTACTGCACAATATGAAAGGTGGATAATACTACTATTTCCCCGCACCGCTTACCTCCTCCAGTGCAGTCACAGTATTCCTGCAGTGGGACATTCTAGTAGTGAAGTTTGAAGCAGTTGGTGATTTATAATCTTCATTTGTCTCGGACACGAACTCAGAAACTGTAATTTGGTCTGGCATAATGTATCCTTTTGAAAATGTATTGTATTCCTGTTAAACACCCGGCAATTTGGTTTACAGAAAAGTTTAGAGTAGACTAGTCTGATAAAATGCTCTCGGGTAAACCATTGCTGTATGGGTGCGCTGCTATTCCCTTGTTCGACAACACAACGTCAAAGCACGCCTGATCGTACCCCAGTTGCTACTGAAGCTTTTCTCGATTCCAAATTCCTCTCCGACACAGCGTTAAAACGTATCCTTCTCCGTAAACGTGGGTCACCCTTTCTTTCACTCGCAGGGGAATCCAAAAACGTGGAGCTTTAATTCGAAGCACTTCGCTTCTGATCGTGCTTTAACTCCTCTAAGCCAAAGATAATTACTGTGAACTACTTCCCAAGTCTGGGAACAACACCGCGTTTCAATGAGAGCGCAGAAATTGACAAAAGGAGGGATTCAATGGATGTGCACTATCCAATAGAGAACTCCAACTAGTACATTTTGAACCAATCAGATACGAGGGAAGGTGTGGTCTATCATCTTTTAACAGTGGCATCGTGACGTGAGACGGGTCTAGATGGATGATTAAAACAGTAGTAACTGTTATTTTTTTCTTTTATTTGCTAATTACTGTTCATAATTGTTTTAAAGTTATGCCGATTAAGCCCGAACAAATATTAATACCTCATAACTAAAACAACACTAGACTGTGCACTTGCAATTATAATACGGTGAACTTGCATTTGCAAAGTTGATCTAGATAATATTATACGCACTCTAACCAGCGGAATATTCAGTTTTTATGTTCAGTGTTGATTAATGAATATGCTATATGAAAAAGACTTGCATATATGCTATATAAAAAAGACAGCTGCTTCTTGGCAGTTAGAACTGGATGGCAACCTCATGTCGGCCAGTCTAGCGTTACACCCCACTGCGTTGGAACAAAAGACTCATTAAATTTATAATTAGACTTTAAGTATTATCTATACTTTCGTACAATCCACGAGCAGAGCACACACCATTCATGTATAACACCACCTCGAATCAGTGAACAGAGAGAGTATCCTTATGGGAGAAAACACTCCCTTATTGTTCTTAGTTACAGAAAACAAAATTGGATATGAAAGTGTCATATTGGTTCCCAAACAATGTTTAGAAGGAGAAACAACTGCTCAATCATTACAGAGACAGGCGTGTTTGAAGTCCCACGCTGTAGATTTGTTGGGGGAAGCTTTAAAGGAGAGACTCATTAGAACTTCCAGGACGCTTGTGTTGTTCCTAGGCTTTGTGATGAAAATCTGCTGACATTCCCTTGTTCGTTGAACCTCGACGGGGCAGCCAGAGTTTTAAAATAGAGAGCCAGCGGTAGACTAACCGCAGGCAGCCTCTAAATCACAAAACTAGACTTTTCGTTATACCCCAACACATTCTTTAAGCTGAGCAACGCCTCTCAACACCCGGCTAAATGAGTTGATAGTGTGAAAGCACCGACTCATTATGAGGTATTCTCTTTTCAATGAAATTGGCACAATCGCAGTAGCCCGTGCTACAAAACTCAGGTCTAAAAAGTAAGAGACATGTCCTAGTTTATTAACATGTTTATTAACACATTTTTACATTTTTCTATATTATCACTCTGGTAGAATAGGATATGGACATCATTCACCTAATTTATTAGACTGGGTGTTTTTCTGATCACCTCACCTAACCACAAAGTTCATAGCGGGTTTTCCTCCATATGTAGGTGAATTGATGTTTTAACAAAATATATTATAAGTTAAACGTGCAATATGTAATTTTTGGACACCAGGGGCCTCTCAATCAAAACTGTTTTTTTTTTTTTTTT
>JACXGM010010200.1:0-26592 GCA_016801145.1 Umbra pygmaea | reverse complement strand
ACGTGCATATTCAGGGCGAGTGAAACAGAAAAATGCGACTGTGCACGCATGGCTCAAACGTCATGATAATTGATGTAATTGGTTTAGTGCCTACAAAACGAATGAAGTAAAAAGCTTTATTTTGCACCATTTGTTAATTTTGTTCCCTCTTCAGACCAGAACATTCATCAAAAAGTAGAAATCAGAGTGCATCACAATATGGTATAGAAACGTGAGGAAGAAAAAAACATGTTTATGAAGACAAATCATGTTTACTAGCATACTAGACACCTAAACAACATTAAATTTTCTGAATGTCAGGGAACTGGACAAAATATGGAAGAAAACATTGCAAAGACTAGGAAAAAGAAAAGGGTTTAATGGAATGGATTAGGAGCATCCCAGCAGATGACAGTAAATAATAAGCGTAGTATGTGATAGCAAAAAAGTAAACTTTTTATTTTTTTAAAACACTAACAAATAATAAAATAATTTGTATTTGTGATTAAAAAAAGTAAAAGTGTTGCAGTAAACACCATGAGAAAAGTACTGTGGATATAGATGAACAGCAAGTTGAGTTATGTCAAAAGTTCAGTTATTGTCAAGTTGCGATACATCTGTACTCTCATTCTTGCTGATCCTCAAACTCATTCCTGTACGTGGAGATATTTAAAGGCAAGATATAGCTAACCATGTTGTGGAATGAACAAAAAAAATTGAAATTAATAATATAGGCTAAAAAAATACATTTAAATGTAAATTGTGGAAAAAAAGTATTGGAATTATTAAGTCAGTAGCGATGTAAACAAATTGGGCTAGTTTTAAGGCATTTTGGGCTGTTTTTGAGCAGTCATTGGGCTAGTATTTTCTGGTTGACCTGACAACCCTGAATCCAATCATTAATAAAGTTTCACAACTTTCACATATTGAGTACTGTTAATGAAAAAAAAGTATTGTTTTTCAAAATGTTTTAGATGGAAAACCCAAAGCTGAAGTTCCGGAGTGGTGTGCTGGTGCTGCAGGCCAACCCCAAGGCTCTGGTCATCAGGGGCAAGCCTCCTAAGGCTGGGGCTTACCAGGAGCCAGAGGAGGTGGAGGCAGAGGCCCGTGCCCGCGTCCTCTCAGAGGGGGGAGACCCCGGTTCAGAGATGCTGGTACTGAGCCGGTGTACAGTTCAGTTCAGCATCTAACGGGGTCAGACCTTCCAGTTGCTGCTGGAGAATGACGTGGCCTGGACGGTGGGGCTGGTCAATAGCCACCAGCAGGAACGGCAGCGCAGCGTCTCCCAGTCACCGCTGATGGTCAACAAGGACGCCTTGGCCCGCTACGCCAATGCCTACGCTCAGGTTAGTTTGGGAAAAACAAAAATCATTCAAATTACCTGTAAAGATTAAACTTCTAAGAATATACACTGAACACAAATATAAATGCAACACTTTTGTTTTTGCTCCAATTTATTGCCTATTTCTCTCTAAATCTGTGTTAGTGAGCATTTTTCATTTGCCGAGATAATCCATCCACCTCAATGGTGATTAGATAGCATGATTATTGCACAGGTGTGCCTTTATTACTGGCTGGCCACAATAAAAGGCAGCTCTAAAATGTGCAGTTTCATCACACAGCACAGATGTTGCAAGTTACAAAGGATTAAAACTGGAAACTCCCACTCAGTGTGAATTAAACCAACAAAAGGTGGATTCAACACCACAGACAGCTCCCCAGCCTAAGGAGTCAAACATTTCAGTAGGCTGCTGTTGTGCTGAATCCACAATTTTTCAGCTTTTCCTGTGCCTCTCTCACAAGGTGGTGGGGGAACTCGTGTACCGCTGGGCATTGATGGGGTCCAGAGTCCTGGATTCACAGCCTGGACAGGAGGGCCAGGCACTTGTTGGCTTTCGCAAGTACAGAGGGGAGACGCTGTAGGACCTGTACGACTAAGGACAATGAACACATCAGGTGAGATTACTGTCTAAATATCATATGAATAACTTTCATTAGTCAGTTATCCATGTACAGCCTCTTGACTAGACACCAAATAATGTGACAGTATAATAATATATTGTACAAATAAATATTCTATCATGTACGTCAAGTGGCTGAGGAGACAGACACCAAGGAACCCTGGGGATCCAATGGAAGCTGCCCTAAAATACATCAAACGATGTGACCGGGGGGGGTATTCCATAAAAGAAAAAGCGAAGGTTAAAGTCCTAAACGAGACTTGAATGAACCGAACTAATCAGCTGCGCTTAAATCGGTTCCATAACGTTAAGTTGAAGCTCATGTGATCTCACTAATTCAAACCAGGTTCAAATAGTCTAGCTAGTAGCGCGTGCACGCCATTGTTAAGAAGCCTTGATGGTGGAGCATAGATTCATCAATTTACCATGGCAAATAAGTGGAAAGAAAGAGCAGCGATATTCACCGCGACTGAGCAGCGTTTGCTTTTCGAAACATATGAATACCAAAAAAGGAATACCGCAGGAATTAATCAAACAAAAGAGAAAGGCTGGCAAGAAGCTGCTGATCTTCTAAATGTGTATGTAGCAAATAATTGGAAATGTACATTACTATAATCAATGAAAGTGAAATAAAATATTTGTCACAATACATTGACGTGTGTGTGTGTGTGTGTGTGTGTGTGTGTGTGTGTGTGTGAGAGAGAATAATGACCAACTTTGACAGCAGCAATTTAAGTAAAGAAAGAATTACATTTTTGTTTCTAAATAATAGCGCCCATTCCAATGCATTAAATAATCGTTGTAAATTAATTTTAAAGCTAGTGAATTATAATCAAATCAATGTTTTTGGCTATACTGCCTCCAGTACTCGAGGGATTGAGATATTTGGATGAAACACATTCTATTGAACATTTATCCATAGCACAGGTTTTGGCACAATGAATATTTGAGTTTATATGAGACAATATATTCATAAAATTTAGTTTAATGCATATCTTTTACAATTGTTATTAAAAACATGAATCTTTTTTTCAAACTATTTTAATAGTTACTGAAACACATAACACAATTGTTTTCGATTATAATTCACTAGCATTAACATAAATTTACAACGATTATTTCATGCATTTGAAATGTGCGGTATTATAGAGAAAAATCTGCATTCGACTATAAAAAAAAACTCTGCATTCGTGTTGCTAGTGTTGCTGAAACAACGGTAATCAAAGAGGACATGTCCGGGGAAAAGTGGACGTGTGGTCACCCTAGACTGTCACTTATTCCGGTTTCATTGTCCTCGAAAACGGCTTCAATACCCCAGTCTTCCTCTACAACCATCCTTGGTTGCCTCTCTCTCCCTAGACAGGCAATTTTATGTAGCACAGCATATGAAACTACAATGTAATCTACATATATATATATATGCTATCCCTTCCCTCGAATCTTTACCGCTCAAGCAGGTAGTTGTCAGAAAAAGCCAATGGGTCTGCCCTGTCCCTGACAGTACCTTCTCTTTGAAATGCCCTGCATATGATCGCTACCTCATCCACCACCTTAAGGATGAAAGGACACGCCATGATTATGCGTCTAACACATATGGTTTGAGCTCCCCATTTAATTGATTCATTACAACGATCACACCATCTAAACTAATGTAACTTCATTTTTTTGCATTTGTTACACTTTTTGTATGTTCAAATGTATTACATTTATTATTAAAGTGCATTTGCTTTAATATTTGGACTGATAATGGTTACATGATATGAAATGGCAGCATGCCAGAGAGGCTGGTGTAATATCATCACATTCCAAGCACAGGTCAGTGTTAACGGTATTCCAGTTATGCATCAAGCTAGGCTTAGCCTGACAATTAGCCTGCCCTGGACCAGGTTAGTTTCCCAGCATAAGTTGCCAGGGTAACTGAGTTTGAACTATTTTCAGTTAGCTTTATGGAATGGAATTCACTGAAAATAAGCCTGACTAACCAAAATAAGCCTGGCTTGTTTTCTAAACTAGTTTTATGGAATACCCCTCAGGAGGCAGCCGGACACCCTCTGCCCACAGTAGGGTTTAAGACTGCTCCAGTGTAGGTAGCAGAATTGGTGTCAGTAAAGATATCCTGTTGGTTGATGCTATACAGCATGTAACTGGTAATTTATTCTCCTCTATTTGTTTTGCATAAAAGGCCCCTTAAACATACAGTATGTGGTTTTTGGCCGCTAGTGGTCTCTCATTCAAAACAATAGCAAAATATGTACTTGGATGATGTCGGGAAGTAGCGTGGGATCATTGGTTTTGTTATTGTCGTCAATGACAACCTTCCAATCTAGCGTCTCCGGCAGAGGAAAATGTTAACTAACAAAGTAATGTATTGTTAAAAATATTATAACTTAATTCACATTATGTTTAGCGGTTCCCTGGAACTTAGAACAACTAGAGCAGTCAAGGGTTATATGATGCCATTGACGGAAGACAAAATGAAACGTCCCGTGTCTTCGAATTATATAAAACATTTCTCTGGGTTTGAAAGTTGATAGAAACATTTAGGATAATGTAAGTACATAACTAGGAAATATATAATATAGGTATAGTGATGTTTGCTTTTTTAATGCAAAGTACGTCTTTTGTTATTGTTTTGGAAAACTGCATATTGTACCTTTAACAGAGCGGTCACAGTGGGTTTGGGGCAGCCGTCAGTGGCCCTAGGGACAGGTAAGAGTCTTCATTATTGGAGTATTGCACTTAGCATTTTAATGACCTCTTGAGACCATATGTAAAACTGTTCTGCATGTCGTCAAGGGGTGTCTGCTTCCCGGACGGCCCGGCGACCAGTTCTGCATCCCACAGAGCCATCGGACGCAGACCTGGTGACAGCAGCCATTGACACCGAGGAGTGTAAGTTAAATAATGTACATTCTTATATTTGTTAATCCGTGTGATTTATTTTATGGATGTAAATTGTATATAATACATGCCTTTTATATTAATCTGTTCTTGTAACATTCATCAGACGAAAGGTGCAGTGGATAAGGTAGGTGTGAGGGAGGAACTCTACATATGGTTTACGTAGCTGTCTTAGCTTTCATGTCCGATTGGTGCTTTCTAGTCTATTGGTAACATAGACTAGATTCATATCACTGCTAATTTCCGTAGGTTTTTGGCATTTCTGGTGTGAACTTGTGCTTTTCTTAACTAATGTTAACGTAATCTATTGCTTAAATTATTACTCACCTACTAATTGGCCTACACAATAATTTGATTAAGCTGACATATGTATTATCTGTGGGTATTCTCAAAAAGCCTTTCAGGTACAGGTCCCTGTGCAGCATGTTCCTGCACAGCCAGCTATCCACCAGCCCCAGCCAGCTATCCACCAGCCCCAGCCAGCTATCCACCAGCCCCAGCCAGCTATCCACCAGCCCCAGCCAGCTATCCACCAGCCCCAGCCAGCTATCCACCAGCCCCAGCCAGCTATCCACCAGCCCCAGCCTTCCCCAGATCAAGACGAGGTGCCACGGCAGACATTCCTGCCACCAAGGCCTGCCCAAGAAATTGCTGAGGTGAGTTTTTCCTGTAATACCAGGAGTTATTTAAAAAATATATTCAAGGTGTTTTGCATTTCAAACAGAGATCTGTAAAAAAATCTAGTAGTTTAACACGTGAACCGCCAGTCCTTCCAAACTACCTATAACTGCCAACTGCTGATGGCCACCCTCATAAAAACTGCTCTCTCTTCCGCAGCCTCCAGCCATGCCATCATTGCATCCAGCAATCAAGAGCATCACCTCAGTCTCAAAACAGATTAATTACATGGAGATTTGTTTTTTATGGTATTATATTTTCTTTATAGAATGACAATTCTTACGTCTATAGAATGAAAACCACCACATTTACTTCATTCAGAGATAAACCAGTTAATACTTTTCTTTCTGTTTTATTTTGTTGATGTAGAAAGTAAAAACTATATTCAACTAACAGCAACATCAGAAAGTGCTGTTTTATTCATTTTTAAATGTGTTCCATTGTTGGTTGTTATTCAGAAACAATAGCCTGACTTACTACATTTCATATTTAAATGGTTGTATTTTCGTAATTGTTTTTAAAAAGATTTTCGAGCAAATATGTTTCGGGATCTGCATTAAGGTTCGCCACACCCATTATATATATATATATATTTTTTTTAATATATTTTATGTTCGCTATTGTATTTTAATATATCAGCCAGGTGCAGTGTGGAATTTAGAATTGTTCTATGTACAGTTTTTTATAATTATTGAAATATCTGCTTGCCTCAAACGCTTTGCGCTGACACGATAAATAAACTTGAAGCTAAAATTAATCGGTTTCAGGATTATGGTGGCCACTGTGCTCTTCGGAACCTTGAGTGCTGCAGCCATTCTTTTGTAACCTTGGCCACACTAGTTGCTTTGCCACAATTCTATCTCTTCGCTCTTCTGGTAGTTCCTTTAACCTCATGATTCTCATTTGCTCTGACATGCACTGTGAGCTGTAAGGTCTTATATAGACAGGTGTTTGTCTTTCCTAATCAAGTCCAATCAGTGTAATTAAACACAGCAGGACTCCAATAAAGGAGTAGAACCATCTCAAGGAGGATCAGAAGAAATGGACAGCATGTGAGTTAAATATGAGTGTCACACCAAAGGGTCTGAATACTTATGACCATATGATGTTTCAGTTTTTCTTTTTTAATAAATTAGCAAATGTTTCTACATTTCATTTATTTTCTGTCAAGATGGGGTGCTGTGTACATTAATGAGAAATAAAATGAACTTTTTTGATTCTATCAAATGGCTACAATGACACAAAGAGTGAAACATTTAAAGGGGTCTGAATACTTTCCGTACCCTCTATATATTAAAATATGTATAGCTGTTGTAAAAAGCGAAGCTCGATTGAAGACATGTAGCGAACATTTCAGCCGGTGCAGTGTGGATTTTAAAATTGTTCTATGAACAGGTTTTTTATAATTATTGAATTATCTGCTTGCCTCAAACGCTTTGCGCTGACAAGATAAATAGACGTGAAGCTAAAATGAATCGGTTTCAAGCAAGCTTCGCATTGCATAACGGCACCTGTAAAGACCGGTTTATTGCCATTCAAACCCGCTTCAGGTGAATATATATATTACAATATGTACAACTGTTGAAAAAAGCGAAGCTCTATTGAAGACATGTATTTTGTCCTTTTCAAGTCTATTTTGTTCTGCATGGTCAAGCAGCGTTATTAATTTTTCCCTGTGTTTCCTGGATATATAATATATATAATTATTATATAAGAAATTGTTTCATTATTTTGTTTGTTTTCTATTTTGATATAGCCTACTTTTCTTTCTGTTATATTGTAGATGAAGGTAAAAAACGATTTTGAACTAACATATTTAGAGCAAATATGTTTTGGGATCGGCATTATGGTTCGGCACACCCATTATATATATATATTTTCAAATATCTTATATTAAAAATACAATAGCGAACATTTCAGCCGGTGCAGTGTGGATTTTTGAATTGTTCTTTGTACAGTTTTTTAAATATTTGTTGAATTATCTGCTTGCCTCAGAAACGCTTTGCGCTGACAAGATAAACAGACTTGAAGCTAAAATGAATCGGTTTCAAGCAAGCTTCGCATGGCATAACTGCACGCTGTAAAGACTGGTTTATCTCTATTCAAACCCTCATCTGTGTAGGTGAATATGTATATAAATATGTACAGCTGTTGTAAAAAGCGAGGCTTGATTGAAGACATGTATATTTTCCACAAGATAGCCAGTGATTTTATATACAACATTTTAATGCAAAGCCTAAAGATTGCATCAGGAACTCCGTGAAGTACCAGGAAATGTTAAATCTGAATCTGGCTGCTTCTGCCAGGAAATAAAAAAAACATATAATACAGAGAGTAAATCTGTTTATAATGTGATAGTATTTTCCATTGGATTTTATTTGTACATTATATTAGAAGTGTACAGTTGAATGTGCAGTAATTACCCAGCTAGCATAGAGCTGGCGGGACACAGGCGGACCAGCAGAGGCAGAGCTGGTGGTCCGCC
This sequence comes from Umbra pygmaea, assembly GCA_016801145.1. Lineage (NCBI taxonomy): Eukaryota > Metazoa > Chordata > Actinopteri > Esociformes > Umbridae > Umbra > Umbra pygmaea. The sequence continues at coordinate 18,588 of JACXGM010010200.1, read as the reverse complement.
AGGCGGTTTGCTCATCGTTTAACCAGCGGTCCACTGCCGGCCAAGAGGTCCACCGGCAGGTGAACAGCGTTTTAGACCTTGAAAAATATTCTAAAGTAAAAAAAGACAAGCTTTTTTCTTTAATATATATTTTAGAACTGAATTCAATTTTGAATTTTAAAATAAACTTAGCTGTGTTTGTATTGTATTTGAATGTTGTTGTAACCAAATTTGTAAATAGTTTAAAATATTTTTCATTAGATAGATATCTAGAACATAAGCCTAGCCTAGGATATAGCCTGTGTACGCAGCCGATGGACTAACTGGAACAACAGTATAAGTGCATAGGATTCCAAGAGGACCTCTGTCTAAAACTCTGCTCACCCGCCGGAAGACCGCTCATTCGCCAACACTCCCGCTGGCGGACCGTTAAACGATGAGCAAAAAGCTAGCGGACCATCAGCTGTAACCGCCAGTGGTCCGCCAGCTCCATTTTTGCTGGGTAGGCAAGGCAAGGAAAGGCAAGTTTATTTATATTAGCACATTGCATACACAATGGCAATTCAAGGTGCTTTACATAAACAGGAAAAGATACAAATTCAAAACAGATTAAAGATAAAATTAAAGCAATTAAAGTAAAAGTGAAAAACAATTAGAAAAATAGTACAGTTTAAGAAATAAAAGAGACTGAGCGAACCATTTAAAATATAGTGCAATCAGTTCGGACTTAGCACAGAGTTCATTCAGTAAATGCGTAGCTAAACAGATGTGTTTTGAGTCTGGATTTTAAAGTGACTACTGTTGGAGCACATCTGATCTCCCCTGGGAGCTGGTTCCAGCTGCGGCTGGCATAGTAGCTAATTCTCCGCGTTTTGAGTGAATCCTTGGTATCTCTAGCTGATGTAATCCTGATGATCTGAGTGGTCTGTTGGGTTTATATTCAATGAGCATATCTGCAATGTATTTAGGTTCTAGGTTATTAAGTGATTTATATACCAGTACTAATACTTTAAAGTCTATCCTAAATGTGACTGGGAGCCAGTGTAGAGACTTGAGGACTGGCGTGATATGCTCATATTTCCTGGTTCTGCTTAGAATCCTGGCCGCAGCATTCTGTATGAGCTGTAGCTGTCTTATGGCCTTTTAGGGAAGACCAGTGAGGAGGCCATTACAATAATCCACCCTGCCGGTGATGAAAGCATGAACAAGTTTCTCTAAGTCTTGTCTGGAAACAAAGCATCTAATTCTTGAGATATTTTTAAGATGATAATATGCTGATTTAGTTGTTCCTTTAACATGACTACTGAAGCTAAGTTCTGACTCCAGAATCACACCAAGATTCCACACTTGATCTTTAGTTGTTTGACCCCTAGCATCAAGGTATGCGTTCACCTTGAGAACTTCATCTTTGTTTCCAAATGCAATGACTTCGGTTTTCTCTTTGTTTAAGGCGAGACACTACAGGTGAATAGGGTAAAAAATGTAAATAATAGATATCACCATGAAACTTCCTCAGTTGGTTACTTACACAAGTACATAAAAAAATGTATTACAAGTTTTTGAAATATGTATGTTAATTTATGCAAATTAGGCATTATCTCATTAAATATGCAGAATTTTGAATATATTTTCGGTAGACAGATCTGAACGTATGATAAAGCCAGGTGCTAAATTCTTTTTTCATTTTGTTTACACACAAGATGAAAAAAGAATAACAGAGGAATTTCAAGATATTACCTAGGAAATCAAAATAAACTGTCCATAGCCTTAAAATATCGATTTTCGCCATATTTTTTTAAAATAAAATGTCACAAATCAGGCCAGGAATGACTTATCAACAAATCCCTCAGTAAATATCTTCAGAAAACTGCTAAATGTATAACTGGAAAGTTTGGTGTATATAGGTTCTACATAGGCTGAGATATGTCTACCGGAAAATTACTAAAAACTCATTTTGAGAAAAAGGCATTTTAAGATTTAAATAGGGAAATTTAATACATTTCTATTGGAACAAATTGCTCAAAAACAGAATAAGTGCTCAGGCCCTTAGTGATAATAATATAGAATATTTCAAACTCATGAAAAATTGATTATTTAATAACATGGCAGCTATATAAGGCCTACAACTGCAGTAACTCAATGAATTAACTTTGGCGTATCATGCACATTGTTGCCAACAAAACCCACGCTAGACAGTTGTATGGACACAGAACAAGACCAACAGTAGAGGTCACATCTTTCTAAACTCTAATTGTCCAATCCAGCACCATATTTAGGTCCCTCTGTCATCTCTTGCTGGTGCCTTTTCACTTGTCTGTGCTTACAAGATTTAATTTATTTTCACTTGAGTGGCAAAAACCCAATTTCTTTTGGATAGGACCAGGGAGTAGACCATCAGCCAATAGGACAAGCAAACCATAAATGACTATAAAGAATATGGCCATCTTATAATGTTAAACTATTACAACAGATCCATAATTGTGTATGCTATACCTGCATGTGCGTTGGTGTGTCAACCTGACTACAAGAGCGTGGATTCCACTACACTAAAGCTTGCACTGCAAATTATTTGGATCTTACCAAGATAATAAAACTTAAAATATCTAACACTTTAAAATCTATCTTGTTTTAAAAGTGATTTTTTTATTTTAAGTGTTCAACTTTACACTATAATCTTATTTCTAGAATTAGCAAACTTAATTCAAGAAATCTTGTCAAGTACAATTATCTTGCTGCATGGACAGATAATTTCACTTGTTTTGAGTACCCTTTCCTTGAGATTGAGTGGTTTTATCTTGTTTTTAGACACCCATTTTTGCATTGTGGTATCTCAGGCTGCAGTGATGCTGCGTACTGTTAATGTGAGTGTGTATGCATTATGTCATGTGAGCATGCATGATGTCCCCTCTTCATCTATCTGTTTCTCTCGCTCTGTCTAATTTAAAATATGTTTCTTCAATGTCCATAAGTTGATAAGGCCGCATTATTTCAATGTCCTTTGTTTCTGCCACTGAACTGAAAACTGCAAAAGTAAAACTTACCAATATAACAGAATAAATGAGAATACATTTTATCAAATGTCATTAGACCTCCAAAATCAACTTCCCTGTACTCTAGAAGCAGACTGCTACAAAACCAATGGTTCTATGGATCAATATTTATAAATAGACCCGATGCATCACCATTACAGTACAATAGATTACGTATGAATTCATTGAGACGTGTGACATGCATAATCATCCACTGCTTTGTCGCACAGTCAGTGGCATTGTCATTAAACACCCCGGTTTCCCAACGACAGCTTACGGTCTGATGTGCTGCTTCCGGATGGTCTTTCAGCTAATTCAATAGATTCTTTCCCTTGTCACATCTTGTAAAGAGCAATTGCTGCATTATTTTTCTTGAAAGTTGTAGTGTTAAAGGCATTTTAGAAGGTCCCGCGGTAAGTGTCGGACTACACCACGTGATGAGTCTAAGCGAATCACGTTAGCAGAAACCAGAGGTAGCCAATAAGATTTCATCATTATCATTAAATCCACCTTAGGACATTCGCGATTGATTACTGATAGAAAGGAAATGCCCTTATTTGGGTTGCATAGAGTTTTGCAGGAGACTCAGAGCTTTACAATGTTACTGGGCATGACAGACTTTAGGTGAAACTCTGCATGTCGCGTTGGAATTCTAACTTCTTGGTAAATTTGGGAGAAACTTATTACTGCAAGTTAACAAAATGTAATAAAATAAACATCCTAATGTATATTTTCAAAGTTTTCTTTATAGCAGCTTGAAAGAAAACATATTGAAGGAGTAAACTAACCCAAAATCTAAAAATTGACCACTGCATGAAAAATCTATGTTATTGCCTGCCGTGTCTCACCTTAATATTTCAACGCCGAAGACATTAGTCATCTTTGCTAAGTACAGTACTTATATAATTATTGAAGTATCTGCTTGCCTCAGAAATGCTTTGCACTGACGAGATAAATAGACTTAAATCTTAAAATTATTCAGATTCAAGCAAGCTTCGTTTTGCATAACCGCACACTATAAATACATGTTTACGGATGTTGACTGTTTTATGTAGTTTTCATAATCATAACTTCCTGGGCAATAGTTCTTTCATAAATCTATCTTCCGTTCCATTTATGTCATGCGTTATGCGAACTGAGCACAAACGAAACCCTCACACGAGGAATGATGATTCTAACCGCATTGACATTCAAATAAAGCTGCGGCAAACCGGTGTGAAGGAACACTCACAGCTAAACTTAGTGTATTTCATGGATAGTGTATGAGATGCACCCGTGGAAATACTTTGGCCTTTCTGGTGGTTTTAAAATATAACCAGATATAGTTTGTTTTGTGTCTGGCTTGTTTTATCTGGTTTTAGTACATTATCTGTTCAAATAAATAGGGACTTCCTATGGAAACTCCACCTGTAATGAAACTACCTTTTATAAATTCTTTCATCTGTAGCCTATTGTTTTCCCCAATACTACAGTTATGCTCATATAAAACTTAAATGCTGTTTGATTGTGTTCGGCCAGGAAAGAATAATATTTGTTTCTTAAGGAAAGCATTAAATTATCTCTAGCACATTGATTCTGTAGCATAAGCATCAGCCCAAAATCGCAACTTTTGAGATATGGTAGGTATGCCTATACTGTATGCTGAAAACCCCCACACAAGGAATTTTGAAGCTCATCATACAATAAAACATACACATTCCTTTCTAACTGATCATTCAAGAAAACAAATAGATTCCTGTCTTATTTCCTGCACACCCAGTAGATTGATTAGCTATATAATATGTACATCCTGCTCATCTGTCGTTCTGCCTCCTCGTATAACTCGCGGTCTGTCACGGTTCCTCATCATAAATGGAGAGACAGACGCGAAGGGTTTGCAATAATCAAATGACTCTTATTCTCAGGACTCGAAAACAAAACTGCCACGTGGGGCTAAACAAACTCGAAATGTAAAGGTACTGACACATCAGGAACACGTAACAGGATACATTGAACGACAAGAGACAAGACCAAACACTACCCCCTGGACCTCAGTCGGCGGAGGCTGAGCAGGGTGTCCGAATGTCGGCGGAGGCTGAGCAGGGGGTCCGGACATCAGAGACGGCTGAGCAGGGGGTCCGGAAGTCAGCAACGGCTGAGCAGGGGGTCCGACCTCCTCCCAGAAGGCGTTGACCTCGACTCCCGGTGGCGGAGGGATGAGTAGGACCTCCAGGTCCGTGGCCAGGAGGGGCTCAGGTGTGGGTGACTGTGGGCAGGCTGCTGAAGGTTGTGTGCAGGCTGCTGGAGGCTGTGTGCAGGCTGCTGGAGGCTGTGTGCAGGCTGCTGGAGGCTGTGTGCAGGCTGCTGGAGGCTGTGTGCAGGCTGCTGAAGGTTGTGTGCAGGCTGCTGGAGGCTGTGTGCAGGCTGCTGGAGGCTGTGTGCAGGCTGCTGGAGGCTGTGTGCAGGCTGCTGGAGACTGTGGCAGTGGTGAGCAGGCCGCTCTAGGCTGTGGCTGAGGAGCTCGACGGCCATCTTGGGGAGAGACCCGAACATGTCCTGCAGCAGGTGAGTGAAGCTGTGGTGGTCCTCCAGGAAAGGGTGGTCTGCCTCCCACAAGGTCAGGGAAAAAGAAAGAGCCGGACCCTCCAGCTTGGAAATCGCTAGGGCCACCAGGTCCCTCTCTGCTAGTGGGCTAATCTCCTGCCTCCTCTGTGTATTAGCCCCATTAGGTCCACTCCTTGACCCTCCCTACTCTGGGAATGGGATCCCTAACGGGGAAAGAAGGGGAGGTCTAGTGGACCTAACGGGGCTAATACCTGGAGCCCTAGGGGCGCTAACAGAAGTGCTAGAGGCAATAACTGGGGCCCTAGGGGCAGTGACTGAGGCCCAAGGGGCAGTGACTGAGGCCCTAGGGGCAGTGACTGAGGCCCTAGGCGCAGTGACTGAGGCCCTAGGGGCACTAGCCTGAAGGCTAGGGGGTTTCCTCACGCCAGCCTTGGAGCCAGCGGGGCTGCCAACACAAGTCTGAGCGCTAGTGCTGGGACTAGCCTAAAAGCCACTGGGGCTACTTAAACTAGCCTGAGAGCTAGTGGTGCTAACCATTCTGCTAGGGGAACTAGCCTTGGTTTTGAAGGAGCCATCAAGGGAGGTGCTAGCCTGACAGCTAACCTGTGACTTGGGAGAGCTGGCAAAAGGGCTAGAGCTATTAGCCAAGAAAGCAGAGGGGCTAGCTTGAGGACTACCGGGACCTGGTTGGGAGATGGGAGAAGGGGAAGGTCTAGATATACTGACAGGGAACTGTGAAACCCCCACATTAAGACGGGGAGCCTTGGTAATCGGGCTGACACCCTGTATCTCAGCTTTAGGGCAATAGCAGTCCTCCTCCTCATCCGTCCATGCAGCCTCCTCCTCTCCCGAGCTGTCCTCTCCTCCGTAGAGGTTGTTGACGTCCTCCCACCTCGAGACCTTCATTATACCCCCAAGGTACAGTCCCGCAGCGTCGTCCTCCCTCTCCCTTACGGGGAAAAGGTGGAATCTCCCCTCTACCGCATCGTCGACGTCCTCGTCAGAACTGTCGACGTCCCACATGTCAGCAAGGCACAGCCGTTCTGTGGGCTGTGCTCCCTCCTCGAAACGTTTCTCCCCGAGAGGGAGAGGAAGTTCCCCCTCGGGTCCGTAAGCGTTCCTTGTTGTCTCATTGGGTTAAGGTCGTTCAATCTGTCACGGTTCCTCATCGTAAACGGAGAGAGAGACAGGCGCGAAGGGTTTGCAATAATCCAATTACTTTTATTCTCAGGACCCGAAAACAAAACTGCCACGTGGGTCTAAACGAACTCGAAAGATAAAGGTACTGACACAACAGGAACACGTAACAGGATACATTGAACGACAAGAGACAAGACCAAACACTGAACCTAAATACACTTACTAACGAAGACAATGTAAAACACCTGGACATGGAAATGAACTAAACCGTGATCTATTGGGTGAACAGAAACATGTGACAAGACATGGAAGTGAGGGGCGGGAACAAAAACCCAAAACAAAACACACCGGAAGAGATCTCAAGACAAGGCAAGGCATTAAAGGGACACTAGGGGGAAACATTACATCACACACTGGGAAGCAACTAAACGGGAACATGAGAAACCAAACGTCGAAACAGAACCACATTTGCATGCACTGAATTCCAAAACAAAAGCAGACATATACACATGAGACCTAACAGAACAAAACAAGGGAGTCCATATAACAGCCCCAACTAAGGCTAGACGTTACACGGTCATACACACTCAAAAATAGAGGTACCAGTTTGTACCTAAAGCGGTACAAATGCTTGTCGCGGGGGGGTACCCATTTGAGAGACAATTGTGTACCTTTCAGTGCTGGTCCATTTATGAACCTTATCAAATTGTACCAGTTTAAGTACAGTTGTGGACCCTGCAAGACATAAATGTACCCATAGAAATGGAATGATTAAAAATGCCATTCCAATTCAAATCAATGTAGCAGAATGGTCAGAGTGGGAGGAATTGGAGAGCTGGATTTAATTGCATTATAATTCTATTGGTAAGTCACAAATATATTTAATATATGTTAATATTACAAACTACATTTAGATAAGATCTATAACTTGTCTTGAGGGATAGTAGAGAAGACCTAAATAATCTCGCCTGATAGCTAGCTAAATATCACTTTGAGATAGCTAATGGAAAAAATAGTGAGCACGACACACTTTACTTTACGTGTCACCGTGACAACTAACAACAGTCGCCATTTTTTTGTGTACTAATCAAATGACCAAGCAAAACAGCTCAATGAGTTTTCTACTTATTCCATTTCTATGAATGTACCTCATTGTAAGGGTAATTTCCTGTACTATATAAGGGTACCCCCCCGTGACAAGCTATTCTGGAGACCAAAATGTACCAGAATTGTCTACACAATAATTGCTTCTTTACCATTTATTAACATCAATGAAAATATATGTGTTCAGATAAACATGGCAGCCTTTATGGTGTAAAAATGTTAATTAATTTAATATAGTTACATATAAAATGAATCAATGGCCATGCATAACATAACAAGATGTAAAGATTGCAGTCACAATAACATCAGGCAGAATACATCAAAGTAACACACATATTTAGATAGAACATATTTATACAGAATACCTCAAGGAAACATACAGTCTATCATCAACTAAATGTGTCGAGAGCTTGATGATCTAACTCATTTCCATGTAATTGTCAACTGTGACATGGTAAGCAAGGAAGTGATTGTCATAAGAGCAAAGCAATAACAGTTTTACACACAACACCCAAAAAGTCTCAACATTCAGAATGTACATAATTTTCAAAAATGAAGGTATTGCTTCAGTGTGTACACGACCTACTACAAAAAATCCTCAAGGACATATTTGACACCATTGACAGATAAAGATGACACACGCTGAAGCACTTTATCCTGAAACTGAACATCTTCAAAAGAATCAACAACTTCAAATGAGCAAGCTCATCTTTTTTCACTTTTGTAGCTATTACGATGCCCACAATTTCTGAGCATAGTAAGAACACATGCCAATATCGACTATCAGATGGGATATGTTGAGCCATTAAAAAAGCCAATAGTCTGAATAGGCATCATTTTTGACTGGCTGATCCAACTATCTTAGAATGTCCAAGGAGTTTTTCAGTCAATGCTACTAGCTTGTTTCGTCTGTCATTCTTCCCAATGTCTACTTAATATAGCGTTTTTCGACACTGAAAACGTGAATCATCTTTATCTAAATTCTAATAGCTCTTCGTGGGGAATACCTAACATGACATTGACCGGGTATTTCAAACTTGAAGACCGCGTTTTGAATCCAGCGAATTATAATCATCTAACTATTTAACTACCGTTTATAAATATAAGTCTGTAGGCCTAATTGATGGCTTATTTATTTTTGGCTTATTTATTCCTTTGCAAAATGTTGTACTGTAGCTACAGTATATCAAAGTACAGTTTCACTTTGCGGAATAAAAATGGGTATAATGAATAACATTGTGTTTTTAAGTCATGATATGAACTCAAGCAAATCCTCATTTATGCGTTACTACTTTCATTTTATAATTAGTCTATTAACTGCCTATTGTCTAAACAGTGCATAGGACGCATTTAAATTGAATATCATAATTGTATAATCATACAGTACCTAAACAGTGATAAATTCAAAAGAAAACACATCCTAGAGTATCATCTACTGAACAGTAGGCTATATTAGCGAATAATCAATGTACCATTTTTTGTCTAAACAAATAAAAACTACAAATAGTTCAACAATCTACATGTGTAATATGGTGATTGCATCTCTCTGATTTCAAATGAGCCCTGTAAATGTGAAGGTTTGTCCCATGCTTACAGTACATATTTATTTTCCGTTGTCCTTTTCACTCTTTACAGGGTGACGTCAGCTAAAATGGGACACGTTTTGGTAAGGGGCTTATAATAACATCAAATGAGATATCCATGAGATCTAATGATATTTTTCTGCCCCGCTCGTCTAGAAAACTCTGACAAATCAAAACCCTTGTTACATGTCAACAAGTGTTCAAGCAACAATGCAAGATCAGTTATTGTGATTTGCTATAAAGATAATAAGAGATTTGACGCTACAACATTATTAGGCCAATTAGCTGATGGCCCATTTTAGGTGACATCACCCTGATGCTTTCCTCTCCTTCCGGGGATCCTCTATGTTGTACATTACGTCACAACGCTATGAATATACACTCACCTAAAAGGTTATTAGGAACACCCGTTCAATTTCTCCTTAATGCAATGATCTACTCAACCAATCACATGGCAGTTGCTTCAATGCATTTAGGGGTGTGGTCCCGGTCAAGACAATCTCTTGAACTCCAAACTGAATGTCAGAATGGGAAAGAAAGGTGATTTTGAGCGTGGCATGGTTGTTGGTGCCAGACGGGCCGGTCTGAGTATTTCACAATCTGCTCAATTACTGGGATTTTTATGCACAACCATTTCTAGGGTTCACAAAGTATGGTGTGAAAAGGGAAAAACATCCAGTATGCGGCAGTCCCGTGGGTGAAAATGCCTTGTTGATGCTAGAGGTCAGAGGAGAATGGGCCGACTGCTTCAAGCTGATAGAAGAGCATCTTTGACTGAAATAACCACTTGTTACAACCGAGGTATGCAGCAAAGCATTTGTGAAGCCACAACACGCACAACCTTGAGGCGGATTGGCTACAACAGCAGAAGACCCCACCGGGTACTACTCATCTCCACTACAAAAAGGAAAAAGTGGCTACAATTTGCAAGAGCTCACCAAAATTGGACAGTTGAAGACTGGAAAAATGTTGCCTGGTCTGATGAGTCTCGATTTTGGCGTAAACAGAATGAGAACATGGATCCATCATGCCTTGTTACCACTGTGCAGGCTGGTGGTGGTGTAATGGTTTGGGGGATGTTTTCTTGGCACACTTTAGGCCCCTTCGTGCCAATTGGGCATCGTTTAAATGCCACAGCCTACCTGAGCATTGTTTCTGACCATGTCCATCCCTTTATGGCCACCATGTGCCCATATGGCCCATATTGATAGGATAGCATCTTGCAGTTGATGGAGATTTGTGCGATGCACATCCAGGGAACAAAGCTCCCGTTCTACCACATCCCAAAGATGCTCTATTGGGTTGAGATCTGGTGACTGTGGGGGCCATTTTAGTACAGTAAACTCATTGTCATGTTCAAGAAACCAATCTGAAATAATTTGAGCTTTGTGACATGGTGCATTATCCTGCTGGAAGTAGCCATCAGAGGATGGGTACATGGTAACCGCCAAACATAACGTGAATAAAGTTATGATATTTTTAACAATACATTACTTTATCAGTGAACATTTTTTTCTGCCGGCGACGCTAGATTGGAAGGTTGTCATTGACGATGATAACAAAACCCATGATCCCACGCTACTTCCCGATATCATGCAAGTACATCTTTTGCTATTGTTTTGATTGAGAGACCCCTAGCGGCCAAAAACTACATATTGTACGTTTAAAGAAAATATTGATTCCCAAACGCTTCCTAAGTTAACTGATATTATTGTGTTAATTAAATTAATAAATTAATATGAACCTTCTTTGCATTATTTCAGGTCTGACATCACTGCATATTTTTTTGTTATTTTGAGCAGTTGGCATTTTCTGTAAATATATGATCTGTATAACAATATTTTTCTTTAGAAATAGAGAGAAATGTTGTCAGTAGTTTATGGAATAAAACCAAAATATTAATTTTACCCAAACGCATACTATCAAGTGTAAAACCAGAAAAACTTGCTTTGTGCAGTGGTCTATAAACTGAAAATGGGACAGGACAAATACTGGATGATTCCATATTTTACGGGACGGGTGGCAACCCTAGTGTTAATATATAGATTGGAAGCAATTTAAAGCACTTACTGCAGCTGAAGTTGGCATCAGCTTAATTGTTCTTACCCCTGCGGATGTTCATAGGAATGGATATCACCTCAAGAGATCTTCATTTGACATTCCTTCTGCTATTTCACTGCGTGTCCATGAAAAGGTTTTCATCATGCGGTCTTTCACCAGATTCACGTCGGGATGCAAATTTCTGTATTGCTCAAGCAATACCTAGATATGAGCCTCAACAGAGGTTGCATCCTCCCCCACATTGCATGACTCCAGATATCTTGCCTTAGCTTTTGTGAGACGGAGGCTAGGTTTACACGTGGCCGGCCATTTTCATAATCAGACATTTCACGCTCTCCGTTTTCAAAAATAACATTGTCCACACCTGTCCATTTTCAGAAAAGTCTTTGTTTACACGAACCTGTGTATATGCCGTCAAGAGCATGCCAAACATGTAGGTGGCAGTGTTACGAAAGTCTGAAGCCCACGTTAGCCAATCAGATTCCTGAAAATAGCCAAGTGAAAATGTAAACATACATCGCACTTCTGGCGCAGGTGCAAGTTATGGCGCATACTGTGACGTCGGCAGCCTAACCCGGGATTTCCACTAACTGCGGAACGGCTGCAGATCGGCTCTGCTGCGTGTCGGCTCCGTGCTCCGCCATAATTCAATACCCACCAGGTCCGTATTGGTTGCGGATTAATGGAAACCTATTGACTCCGCCGCCATTCCGGAGCGGATCCGCAGCCGTTCCGCAGTTGGTGGAAATTGCCGGTAAACCTCAGTTTTTCTCAGTTTACATGCAAACGCTAAAATTGAGTTTTCCAAAATCTCCACTCTGGCAAATTCTCAGTTTGCGTGTAAACGAAGGGCACAAATGAAATGTCTCAGTTTCTCCAAATAACCATGTACGTGTAAACGGGTTCTGAGGGGACTTAGAAATGGCTTCAATCAATTAGAACATGTGGGTGTAGATTCTTCTGGGGTCGTCAGTGATCTTGCTTGACGAAACTTCTCTTTGACCCGTTTTACTTCCTCATTGTCGATTAGTGGAGCCTGTTCTGTTCTGAATATTCTCTTGAGTTGGCTGTGCCAGGTATGCTGGTTATTTAAAACAGATATCATGAAAGTTAATTATGCATACTTCTTTTAATCTAAAATCTGTTAAAATTAGAGACCAAACCATTCCTGTGTACATCCCTTAAGAAAGGGTATTTCACAATCAGCTCTTTAACGACCTGAATGTAGTCCAAGTTGTTTGGATACCTGTCTCAAACAGTGACAACACAAACCACATTACCATATTGCAGAAACGACTGCAGGAGAAAATGAAAATATCACTTTTCTACCTGTTTAAATTTATGAGTGTTGAACAGGTATATGGATAAAGTATTGGTATTTACTCGCAAAAGTTTAATTGCACTTACAGTAACAAGTGTAGTTGTCATCAACTCAAGTAAAATGTTATCTTCACTGCACCTGGTTCCCTGACTTCACTCCGTGCATGTGTTATTCTGTGTGTGTGCCGGGGTGACAATGTGACAAGTTTGCATGCGTGCATCTGTTGGAAAATTATAAAAACTACAATAAACTGGAAAACACCAGTATACAGGACATATTACATTTTATGTTTTTATCTTTAAAAAATTATTCATGATATTACGGTATGATATTTGGAAAGGAACACTTAGTGTACACTGTGACAGAATACAGAGTCATACAGAGTCCCAATTATTATTCAAGAGAAGAGGAGAAATGATAACAGTTCCACATTGCGTCTTTGCCTTTTCCTAAGTGCTTCTCCGTTTCCCCAACTCTACCCCCCTTCTCCAGAAACTCGGCCGGCGGATCGAAGCTGTAGGATCTGTTGCTGTCGGAGACCCTCAGACGTGCGGAGAAGAAGATTCTGTACCAAATCCCCTTGGCTCGCAGCCACTGTTTGACACCGTCAAATCCCTTCTGCTGTTTTTGGATTTCTGTATGGAGATTGGGGAAGAACATCACATGCTGGTTCTTGTAGAGTACTTTTCCTTTCACCCTGGATGCTTTTACAACACAGATCTTGTCTCGGTAGTCTATAAACATTCTATTCTCATGGGACCAACCTGATCTCGCAAGCTCCAGTTTTCCATTCGCAGATCAGTCTGGCATCTTGGGATATAGAAAATTTGCAGCCGTTCCCCAAACGACCAACCAATCAGCGTTGGTCTGAGGCGCGTTAGGGTGTGACGCAATGAGAAGCGACTGTTCAATCTAAACAACATGGCAGCTTCCACATATGAGATGAGCGTAACTATCGCGCAAGTTTTCTGAGTAGTTGATTTGACCCACATAGGTGGTGATCGACAAGATGGTTTATCCATTCAGCTAACCAGTATTTTCGCCCCTTCCCAAACATTCTCCAACGGAAGGTTCCCAGATGGATATGTGGACCAAATGTGAAGTAATATATCTGGTGGATTTAGGTTATAAACATTCTGGATTTGGGTAGAAAAAAAAGCTGCATTTGGGTTGGAACTTGGACCAGAAATCCGGTGAGCTCTCTCAATTACCAAGGGGAAGTGCCGCGGCATCTAGAAGCCAACATTTGAGGAAAGAGCAAGTAGCGCTCACTTCACGTGGTCAGGGCATGCCCAGCCCAATGAGCATATATGTGTAGGGTATACTTCCTGGCCAGTGTGTTGTTAATCTGTCATCATAGATTTCGCTAAATACTTTAATAAAGAAACTATCATACAGGTGCGTATAGCTATTGGTTAGATTTATAAAACAAGCAATTGAAACATTAGTTAATTGTCGTTGTATTACATTATAATAGCTTGTTTTTGTTTGATGCTCACAAGGAACTTTTTTTTAAACTTTGTTAACATTTTATTTCAGCATCACTATATATATATATATATATATATATATATATATATATATATATATATATATATATATATATATATATATAGATGAGAGAGAGAGAGAGAAACCCCACAAACCCCAACAGACCCCATAGATCCCCAGGAGAGAATCAGACCCAACCAAATTATGAGAATACAAAAAGCAAACTACCTTCCAACTACTCATTGGAAGGAATCTACCAGAAAACAAAGCAAATTGGAATGCTACCTAACCCTAAACAGAGAGTACACATTGGCAGAATACCTGACCACTGTATACGGCTTAAAATAAAGAAAAAACATGACTATATACAGACTCTGTGAGCATGGCCTGGCTATTGAGAAAGGTTGATACAGGCAGACCTGGTTACAGAGGGAAGACAGGCTATGTGCACACTGCTCACAGAATGAGGTGGAAACTGAGCTGCACTTTCTACCCTGCCAATTATATGACCACATTAGAATCAAATATTTTCCCCAGATCCTACAAACACACACACAATTTGACACAAAATCAAACATAGAGAAGCTCCCATATTTATTAGGTGAAATTCCACAGTGTGCAATAACAGCAGCACAATTTGAGACACTTTCCCATGAGGAAAAGACAACTAGGATAGCGCAAACAACATTAGGAACATAAACATACACATCTCTTAATCTACACCAATCTCACATTATTTCAGTGGTAACTATTTTTATTCTGACATGTGTAAATTTGACACTGAATGTGCCTTAAACCTTTAGAATTGGGTGTAATACTGTAACAGGTTTAACTTGTATTTTATTTAAATCTTTTTATCTTTTATTTAATTTAATTTATTTAAAGGTAAGAAATGTATTTAAAGTTTCCTTTTAATTATTGTGTTAATGTTATTGTTCCTTTTCTATGCATATTTTCCACTTGCTTTGGCAATGCAAACAACTGTTGACCATGCCAATAAAGCCATTGAATTGAATTGACCTATCGCCCGCCCCTCCCCCAAAACTGCCATTGTCCAATCACACATCATAGCAACCATTACAATGTGAGCAGGTCCGACAAACATTGACTCCAAGCAGGACGGTAAAGCGGTGCGCCAACGGCAATTGCAAATCGGACACTAGATACCCTGAGAGTTTGTCTGGAGGAGTTGTGTTCTTTCCCTTCCCAAAGCCGATAACACAACGTGAGTTGTGCCTACAATGGATAAAACATTGTGGACGGCTCCACTCCCTGTTAAATGTGTCTAACATTACGAAGCATAAATTCGTCTGCTCAAAGGTAAGGCCTAACAGCTAACTAGTTACCGTGTTGTCTAGATCTACTAACTAGAGGCAAGAACACAACTGGGACCAAAGTTATGATTACCATGGATATCATTGCCAGAATGTTAACCTACTCTCTAAGCTAAATTTTACGAGCCCTTTAGCTTTAACCAACATTAGTTAACATATTAGCTAACGCTAGGTTTGCTGCTGTTGTGTTGGATCTTTGACCTCCCCAACTTTATTTTTCGTCAGTTTACAACCAAGTTTAACATAGCGCCCCAATAAGCAACTTTAATTAATTTTGTTTTTATCTTTCATGTAGCATTTTATAAACGGATAACCTACCCAAGAGCATGACTGGTCCACAAGGCTGTGCTGATTGCGTTTGAGGTACAGGTCATGGTGTTTCTCAGATTTAGCTTGAGACCGGTAAGCATTAGCCTCGATAGTAGTCGTGTCTCCTTCATTGCGTATTTTTATATTTTGAATATATTCATAACTTTCCTATGAGTCTTATTGGGCGTCGCCATGACACACAATACTTCCTGTTGACGGTATCTCAGTTCCGGTTTAGCCTAATGTTTAATGAAGCAGTAATGCTAACAGCTTAAGCAATGGCTCCTTGTGGATCAACGTGTGCCGTTGTCGGATGCACAAACAACACGAGAAAATTGAAGGAATTTATGAATGGAACCTGTTTCCAACATAAACGTACCCGTTTGACCTGTTGCCCAGCACCGTATGCACTCTATTCACTTCCCGCCAAGGACAAGGCAAAAACACGAGAATGGTTAGCAGCCCTAAAGCTAAAAAATCCACCGAAGAGAGTTTATGTCTGTTTTTACCATTTTATCGACCACAAACCAACGGAGCTCCACCCAAATCCAGAGTTATTCCTTGGTTATGAACAACAACCAGTTAAGAAAAGGCGAAAACTTATCAGGTGCAAGGATAACTTGGAGGTACATGATAACGCGAGTCAGACATCAGCTTCGACTAGCAACACTGAAGTGCAGCACGAGCAGGAAGAGCCTCGTGAATAATTTGTTTGTGACATTTATTTTTCATAAATAATGAACTGTTAAAGTAAATACATAATTAGTCCTTTAGTAAATATTTTAATTAGCCTAAATATAGCCTAATGCAGTGTACTGCTGCGCCTAAGTTGGCTAACATTGTTGTGATTGTCTTCTCTGGTTACCCAATTTAATTTACCCAGTTTGTGCTTCAATTGCTTACATATATTACAGTGCATGCACCCACACACCTCCGGAGACTTAATTCTTGGATGAGCGACAAACATCCACAACCTATGAGCATTGTAAGTTAGCCTTTATTTTTTATTCAGTTAGATTCGAACCTGTATTATGGAAAACTATGTTGGTAGGTTAACAAGAGATGATAGTGAGTGAAGTGTCTACAAATAATGACATTTGAGATATGAAGTTATAGAATCAACTTAAACAATGCTATATAATAACAATAATACAATAATAGGTGCAAAAGTTACAACTGCCTGTAGATGCTTTTTCTGGCCATTGCTTAGTCCCTGGTGTCTGCACAGCATATTATAAACTGAAACCTTAATAATGAACAGTGGTGCCCAAACTTTTGCGTAAAACTGTAAGTATTGGTATTCCTATAGATAACATGACATGCATTGCCACCTGCTACTGAAGTAGTAGAGCTCAACATTAGGCTTGAAACCTGATTTGATTTTCGTTGTCAACTTAGATTGCAATGGGAACGCCTCTTCTGACAAAACCATCAAGACAGCGACCAAGTGTTCTAGACAGACCCAGTGGGAAGACCCTGCCTTACTGCATCATGGTTACGCGAAGTTGACCACCAACACTAAAGAAGTCTGTCATCAAGCAACACAGTGCACTGTGGCACATAATATTCTTTTAAATGATTCAGACTCATTACTGTACACTGGCATTCCACTTCAAACATTTAATAGTCTTTATTCAGTGCTTGAACAATTTGCTGGGTCTTTTAAAATATCTGTAAAAGACCAAATACTTCTAACATTAATGAAATTAAGATTGAACCTCATGATTGGTGATCTGAGCAGACGGTTCTTCATATCAGAGAGTTTGACGAGTAATATTATTTCTTACTGGATCGACAAATTGGAGGAAGTTACAAGAGACCTCATCCCTTGGCTTCCAAGGAAAACAATTCCGGCGACTATGCCACTAGCTTTCAAAACGAATTACCCCAAGACAACATGCATTTTGGATTGTAGCGAAAGCCTGTTACAAAAACCCAAAAACCTAGATTCAAGAGGAGAGTCCTATAGCCATTATTACTCCCATAATACAGTTAAGTACCTTGTAAGTATTGCTCCATTACTGGATTAATAATGTTTGTCTCTGCAGCTTATGGTGGCCGCTGTAGTGACAAGTTTATTACTATGGACTCTGGGGTTCTGGAGTACTTACAACCGGGCGATGAGGTCATAGCAGACCGTGGATTCACAATTAGAGACATACTCTTTGGAAGGAAAGTTAACCTGGTCATACCCTCATTCACAAAAAAAGGTGCACAACTTACTGAAGAACAGGTCACTTCCACTAGAAGAATTGCAAATGTTAGAATACATGTGGAAAGGGCCTTCAGACGCCTAAAGGTGTTTAAAATCTTATCACAAGTAGTGCCTATTTCCCTGGTCCCAAAAGTAGACAAAATTCTACGTATATGTTCTGCCCTTGTGAATTTGTGGGGTGATCTCCTTCGTGATCGTGAGCAGGTCACTTAATGTGTGTTTAAAACCAAGCCGGGGGAGATTTCAGGGGGAAGCAATGGGAAATGTGAACTTCAGTGCAGCTTCAAATAAACTCAAGAATTGTAATATAGAAGTAATGAAAACACATTTAATATTTGTAATTGTTGAAATGTTGTCCATGTCAGACATTGTCAGTAGACAATTCAATTTTTTTATCAACATGAAAATAGATGCATGAACTTCAATGAATTTAAGTGCATTGTAATAAACATAAATTAACATTTCATTGCTGTAAATT
>JACXGM010010199.1:0-26580 GCA_016801145.1 Umbra pygmaea | reverse complement strand
ACACACACAGACACACACAGACACACACAGACACACACAGACACACACAGACACAGCTAACCTTGTGGGGATACACTAAATTCAAATCTGATGACTGCAACACACTTAAGAAACATTGTGACAGTTGACTGTGTAACTTCACCTTTTCTTTTAATAACGCTTATTAAGCATTTGGGCACTGAAGATAACATTTGGTTAAGTTTAGCAAGCGGAATTGTCCCCATTCATTCATTATGCATCTCCACAGGGCCTTTTTTGCCTTATTTTGCACTTCATAATGCGCCACACATTTCTCAATAGGAGACAGGTCAGAACTGCAGGCAGGCCATGCTAGCACCCACACTCTCTGCTTACGCAACCATGCAATTTTTGTATCAATCCAGGCAGAATGTGGTTTAGCGTTATCCTGCTGGAAATTCAGGGAAGTCCCAGAAAAAAAAAAACATCTGGATGGCAGCAAATGTTGCTCCAAAATGTGTACCAGTACATAACCTTCTGCATTGATGTTGCCCTCACAGATGTACAAGTTACCCATAGACCTCAACAGTCCCGCCCCTCCTCCGAGAGAGCTTAGGTTCCGGAGGCAAGTTTCCCATTCATTTCTCCAATCAACATCTGAAAAAATCTGTACATAAGAGTTTTAGACCATGCTAGGCTATCCAGCCACGATGTAACCCATAAGCATACAACATATCATTTTGAGTGAAAAACAGAAAATACAAAAAAGTACATATTTTCATTTCCGAGCAAAGGAACTACTCATCCCATAAACCCCCGTGGACCATTGAATAATACAGTCGAAGACACAACCATGAAAGAACCTCTTGAACAACTTCTAGTCTGACGTTAGCCTCACATACTTTTTCCTTCAAACAATGTGAATGTACAGTTAATAGCAGTCCTTTCAGTAGTAATTGTGTAAATAATAGTGTATTGTATAGGTGTTGTGTATTGAATTTTATATTTATCATCGTGTATTTTATATTGTGTGTTATATTAACATTAACGTTAGCAACATGGTGCAGTGCTTCGTTTTGACATTGGCATGATAAAATGATTGATATTTTATACTGATTGATATTTATATATATTTGATAAATGATTGATATTTAATACTGTTGCCTACAGTATGAAGGCTACAGTACCCTAGCTAAAGTGAACGGATAATGTTAAAGGTACAATATGTAGTTTTCCAAAACAATAACAAAAGACGTACTTTGCATTAAAAAAGCAAACATCACTATACCTATATTCCGTCAATGGCGTCATATAACCTTTGACGGTTCTAGTTGCTCTAAGTTCCAGGGAACCGCCAAACATAACTTGAATAAAGTTATAATATTTTTAACAATACATTACTTTGTCAGTGAAAATTCTGCTGGAGACGCTAAATTGGAAGGTTGTCATTGACGACGATAACAAAACCAATGATCCCACGGTATTTCCCGACGTCAACCAAGTGCATCTTTTGCTATTGTTTTGATTGAAAGACCCCTAGCGACCAAAAACTACATATTGTATGTTTAACTAACGTTACCAACCTCCCTGCAAAATTCACCACAACTTTGCAGAAATGCAACACAGGTTTTATTTTTTTTAAATATTGTACAGTAGACAGTAACGTTACAGTAGCCTACACAGTACAGCAGCAAAGACTAACAGACTTTTGCGGGGTGGGGTTTAAACAAACATTTACATGAGTTCTACCAATCAGAGGCATCATTGTGGGATTGTTCGGGATTGTGGGTAATGAAGTACTTATCCAAGACATCGCAAATAAAAAGACATTTATCTCAAAACAAGGTTGGTGCCCCATGAACTTTTGGCATCTATATGAGCATATACAATCGCTTCGTCGTGTGGTAGCTGGTTTTAAGTCTACCATCGACGGTTACCATTTTATGGCTTATACTCCAATTGTCAATGGAGAAATTGTATTGTATTCTTACTTCTGGAGAAAGCTGTGGGCGGGACTGTTTAGGTCTATGCCATCGACACTGACATACCCCCATTCCAAGACAAACACTGGCATTTGGACCTGACGGTGGTCTGTTTCCTCTTTGGCCCGGAGAACACAACGGCTGTTTTGTCCAAAAACTATTTGAAATGTTGACTCGTTCGACCACAAAACACGATTCTACTGTGCTACTGTCCATCTCAGATGAGACTGAGCCCAGAGACGTTGGCGGCACTTCTGGTCAGTGTTGATGTATGGCTTCTGCTTTGCATAGTAAAGCCTTAACTTGCATCTGTGGATGCAGCGGTGAATGGTGTTGACTGATAAAGGTTTGCAAAAGTATTCCTGACATGGAATGGGTAACTTGCACATATGTGAGTGCACTATTAATGCAGAAAGATATGTACACACTTTAGAGCAACATGTACTGCCATCCAGACATTGGCCCTCATTTACCAAATTTGCATAGAATCCAACTTAGATCTGAGTGCAGAAATCCTCCTACGACGGGGCTCATGTGTGATTCATGTAACGTTTGAATCACTCCAATTCCAGTGTACGAATAAATGGGTGTTGATAAATCCGACGTTTGAAATCAATCGTAATTTAAATATCAAGCCCACATATATTCAGGGGTTAGAGGCCTCACCCTTAGAGTTTTAGAATTTACATCCGGCAAAGAAAAGGAATTTCTCTGCGATAAAAATAGAGATGCTCAGGTCTCAGGTGGAGGCCAATTGCTCGGTTTTATTTGGAAGCTTAACATCAGGCATCAATGGATCAAGGAAAAATGCAATGTTGACTGAGGAAACTACAGTCATTGAAAGTGATAAATGAAGACCTGAAGTGCATTTCAAATAAAATAATTATTTTCACTAAACATTCCACATTGTATTATTTGAAGTAGCTTTCTCACCCAAAGATTGCACTTACTATATTAGAAGCGCCAAATTAGATCATGTCTCCTTCATAGAGCCCCCAATGGTGGCTGTTGTAGCCACATCGTCATTGAAATGCACCCCATTCTACAGTGCAATATTGTTGAAAACCCTGCATGCCATAATTATGAAGCAGGTCTGCTCTGGGGTGTATAGCAGAGTCCCCCCACCTTGCTTACCCAAGACAGAGCCACCTGCCCTTGAGCAAACCTATACATCTCTCCAATGTGGTTCTTGTGCGTTTGTGCGCAATGTTGAACCTGCGCTCCTGCTTGTTTGGAGATTTGCAGGTGGTTATATAGGTTACTCAGTCAGGGGATAACCTTTGTCACCTAGAGGAATCACCTCTAACCGCTTCACCAAAGAAGTTTGTAGAAATTTTATAATAATGGTACGCGGGCTCACCGAGGAGATGACTCCAACCATGCAGTGCGCCCTCCTAGCCTTGTTCCAATGCTGCAGTTTATTTTTTATTAAAAAGAGTCACATGTCCTTCCAGTAAAATGAAAGTTTTTGCGATTAAAAAATGCGTAATCATTCATGGATGGTGGCTACAAAAACCCCAATGTAAGAGTGCGCATTAAGGTCCTCTAACAAGAGATCTGCCATCGCTACCACTTCTGCCAAAGCGCTTGTTTAAATAGGCAACTGAATAAACATTTCATCAATCACATTACAAATTGATTAACCTATACATTTTTATTATTTGATTGAAATTGTTGTATGCCTAATTAAGCCCTCATGTTCTAGGCTATCTCGAAGTGAAAAGGAAAAAATAAACCGATGTGTTGTACACAATTAATTCGGAATTTGCAATATGGGGTAGCTAGTTGCGATGGACACACATTCATCAATGATCACTGGTACAACAATTCAATGAACCCGGTGGCTACAGGCTACCATGAACCAGTCAACTAGTCACATTGGAGAACTTGCGTACACGACTTCAGACCAGACGGTAGATTTTATCGCAGCCTACGCTCACGTTCAAATTGATAAATGCCTTGCTTTGTGTAGGAATCAGTGTACGTCCTACACCTGTTTTAGGTCATATGCACGTTTCATAAATGAGGTATATTGTCTTTTTATAACCATTTCCAAAAATACACATTTTGTCCATAATATGCATTAGTTTCTAGTTCGATATTTTGAACTGTTCCTTTTACTATTTGTCTATATTATGCATTAAGTTAATATTTTTCAACCACTGGATCCAATATACTAGTTCCTACCATTTACTTTAGTGGGCTGTGCCTTTGAGTGTGCGTGGTAAACCTGGATGTGCGTTTAATAATGCGTAGTGTTACATTCCTATGGTTTCAGTCGTGTCGGGTCAATTAGTGTATTGTAAGTCTTATAGGTGTTGAGCCTCGTGTTAAATAACCTTTATCGAGTGGAATAAACTTATCTTCACTATGAATATGGGGTGCATTATATGCCAAATGACAATAACCTATAGCCCTAGAATGTCATTGTGAGGTTATTATAATGCGTTTTCATTTTGGGAAGATAGTGAAGGCCTAGGTGTAAAATGCACGGCCCGCCACTGAATACATGTAATATGTATTTTCTTCAAAAATGTAATTATATTACAGATATTCAATTTTTAAATGGTTACAATGTAATTCAATACATATTAATCATTGAAAAACCTGTACTTGTCGTCAGTTTAAAGCATAGATTCCGTTGTCGGTTTCTAATGATGTGTGCGAGTCAAGAGTGCCTTCCCATTTCCTATTTCGCTACTTTCCCTCATAGCTCTCTTTTCGAGTGCATCTTCCCCACCGAGGATGACTCAAAAACGAGGAGGGCTAAGGGGGAGAAAAGGGATAGGGCCTAAATCTCTGAAACTGAAACTTTGAACAGATCCTCAAAGAACCCCTTGAGGGATTCTTTGGTGTTACTTTTGAGGTAGTAGGTCATAAACACACACAAAAATATTCTTTGAGGTACAGTCATAAGGTATCTTTGAAGAATCTTAAAACAGTGTTAGTGTACGGTCATCTGATAGGAGGAATTTGACCTAGGCTTACAGTCTGGACAAGGGTATTAATGAAAGCTCTGCTTGGCACTTCATGGTCCCAGCCCTGGCTCTTTAGAAACACTGAAAATGGGGTTGCATGCCTAGACTTATAACCAGTTAAATGCTTACTCACACTGACAAACATATTTTTATGCAATTAGGTACAATATAACCTCAGGCTCAGATTCACATTTAACGTCTCTAAACACATGTATTTGACCATCTCACACCAAAACTGCTAGAGTAGTTAAGACCTCAACACATAACTCCTGGCAAGGTTGTTACATTGGCTTGCTTGCAAAACCCTCATTTAAATTCGCTACATGTTTCTGTATCGATCCGCCCGAGACTCCCTCATCTAAACCGCCCCCACGCCAGCAACACAAATAGAATGGACGCTGACCAAACACAGCGAATTGAGAAAACACATGACTCATGTCACGTCTCTAGGTCTTCTCCGTTCTGCTGAACAACAGGAGCTTTGATGCCCAGTCCACCCACTCTGAGTGGGCACAGCCAGTCCTCTAATGGCCTACGAACAACCAGATCAGCAATTAAGCTGTTACAGTAGAACCACCATGTTACATTTAGAAAGCTGCTCTGGGTATCTACCCTTGCATATAATTTTACGATGGATGACAGACTTTTATAATCACTCAACCTGCAGGGAACTCTGAGGTGTTGTTTAGTAAATGTAACATTTAATCAGCTTAAATAATTGCCTGGGAAACCAGCATAGCTCAGATAAGTAGGAAGACATACAGGAGATTAACAACAAAGGAGCTGTTAATCATTATCAGGGAGATTTTCACAGCTTACAAACCACATTGTCTACAAACCGACCACCAAACCACAGGCGTGGTTAAAGAATGTCACACATGCATTGAAAGTCATGCAAATGCAGATAGAGGAGCCCAAAAATCACATGAAATACATTCTAACTATTTAGTAAAACCGAAATGTGAGAAACGTATGAGAGTCAATTACGGTTGTAGGGAACTAAATTTAACAACCGAATAACGTTACATATGAACATATGAAGCAGGCTTGTGCACAATTCAGAATTGAATTGAGAATGACTCCTAAATTCCAATTCAAATCTTGAATTTGAATTGATGTCAAAAACAGGATCTAGAATTACAATTCGAATTTGAATTAAAGGAAGCAGAATTGCAATTCAATAAAATTTCAAAGAAATTAATATACACAATTTGATTGAAAGGTTTTCCTGTCCTATCTCAAATTGCATGTAAATATCTTGCCATACCAGCTTCCTCTGCAC
This sequence comes from Umbra pygmaea, assembly GCA_016801145.1. NCBI lineage: Eukaryota > Metazoa > Chordata > Actinopteri > Esociformes > Umbridae > Umbra > Umbra pygmaea. The sequence continues at coordinate 20,380 of JACXGM010010199.1, read as the reverse complement.
CTGTTGAGAGAATATTTAGCGTTGCAGGAAAGAAATTCAGACCAGAACGGTGCAGACTCAATGATAAAACATTTGAGGAGCTAATGAGAATTAGATGCAACAGTGTTGCTCAGTGAGTTTTGCATTGGAATAAATTATAACTGCATTTACAATGACTTCGTGTAAATTTAATATACCAGTAATTGTAATTTAGTTGTGTTTCTGAGGTAAAATGTGTAAATAAATTAGTTAATAATCAAATTAAAAGAAAATTGCTTTGCATTATTAAAGTACTCCAAATAAAGTAATCCAAACCCCATTTATAATGGGTAATTTATAACAGTAAGCAATTATTATTTGAATTGCTATGAATTTAATTACTGTCATTACAATTCCAATTCAGCCTCCTGTGGGGCGGAGTGAATTCAATTCAAATTCCAATTCATGAATCGAATGGAGGCCAATTCTGAAATTTTGAATTTTGCAAAAGCCTGATATGAAGATCATGAAGTAGCATGAACAGTAAGTAGCGTAGATTTTGCAAGGGCAATGTTCGGGGATGGTGGATGGGCATATAGAAGGAGGAATATAGCCTAATACCCCAAATATGTTGGCATATAACATATTTCCTGTCCTCAAAAAAGTTTCCTGAGAACATAATTTAGGAGAACTTCTGAGATGTATGGTTAAATTAGTGACAAAGGCCTGTTGCAATTATTACATAACCGCCTAATAAGCAACTATTTGAAGAGACAGCAATAATTTTGGATAATGGCCATTATTTCAGTATAAATTAGTTTTTACAACACTGGATGTATTCCTCACCTACTGGTAAAGCATTGGTTTTGACAGCTCCATAGAATGTTGTGTAGGTAATATTTGCTGCTTTCATGATGTAGCCTAAAAGATAAATCAGAATAGTGAATATCTAGATGTGCCTAATTTTGCCAAAAAAAATAAAGGCCATTAAAGTAATGTAAATCAAAATGAAATAAAAAAATTATAATAAGAATTTTTCAAAAGGGTAATGTTTCCAACGTTTATTCTTTTGATTTTCATTACTAGAGGGCTTAAAGTTAGGAAGAAATGATATATATATATATATATATATATATATATATATATATATATATATATATATATATATATATATAAATAAAAAACGTTATACACTACTATGGCTATTGTGGCTGACTTAACATACGTTCTTTCAAATACTAAATATAGCATGACCGAACCTGTTCAATGTTAGCACATACTAACAGTATTTTGTGTTCTACAGCCTTGCCATAAATGCAGCTATCCAATACAAAATGACTTGGCATGCGAGAAAGAAGCTTGGCTGTGCATGTAGATAAAGATGTTGGCCTAAAATGAAAAAAGACAATTAAATTGTTAATCACAATTATTTGCGTGACCATTAATCGTCAGCAAAATGTAATTATTGAGACAGCCTTACCCATGCTGACCCCCGTCCACCGGCAAAAATAAAAAATAGACAATTAATCATTAATCATAATTATGAGTGACAATTAATCCTCAGCGGAACGTCATAATCGTGACAGCCCTAACCATGCTGACCCGTCCACCACCAAGAGCATCTACAATGGGCAAGTGAGCATCAGAAATGTAACACGGAGCAATGGAAGAAGTTGGCCTGGTCTGACAAAAAATGTTTTCTTTTACTACAACTGGAATGCCGCATGCGTGTGTGTCGCTTTCCCGAGGAACACATTGCACAACGATGCACTATGGGAAGAGGAGAAGCCGGCTGAGGCACTGTGATTTTTTGGGCAATGTTCTGCTGGGAAACCTTGGGCCCTGCCATTCATGTGGATGTTACATTGATACGTACCACCTACCTAAGCGTTGCAGACCATGGACACAGTATTCCATGATGGCATTGGCCCTGCCACAAAGCAAAAATGTTTCAGTCATTAGCGGATGCGTCTCCAAACAAACAACTTGGACACCAATCAGCAACCCATCTTCTGGAGAACATTGCAGAACAGGGGCGCCACTACCAGAAGAATGTGTAACAACTCCCCCTCTAAACCCTTGTGTGTCACAAATTCAACCCAATGCTTTAAGGGGAATGTTTCCATGCAGTGGTAAAGGGCTGTTTACTGGAAGGCCAGTGCAGGTCTATGGGCAAGACAGAAAATGTACACCCAGAAATGTGTCCCACACTTCCCATTTCCTTCACCCATTATTAAATAGAGAGCCCCCTTAGAAAGAACAACAGAAGCAGTGTAGGAGAAAGTTGGGGAACATCAGATATCCATCTGTCCATCTCTGGGTGGGTGTCATTTCACTGTAGCTATAGTGGTTGCCAGCCCTCCTCTTATGTTCTGTAGGAGGCACAAGTACTTCTCTCTCTACCACAGCAGTCTGTTCTCACTATTTGAGTAGGCTGTTTCATGTTGCCATAGAAACTTCCCCAAACAGCTCTGCGTGGCCTGAGAGCACAGTGTGTGTGCGTGTGTTTATATATGCTTAATTCCTCTTTACAATCAAATGACAGAACATACAGACTTAACATTGAATAAGATGGTTGACATTTTCAAAATGAGAAGTTCTGCATAAGAGTCTGATATGCTTGAAGTTCTGAAGAGAATCTACATTTGACTGACCATTATCTAGTTCAGTGGTTCCCAAACCTCTCCTCGGGGACCCCCAGACAGGCCACGGCTGAATCCCAACATGCATATGCAGGTGGTGGTAAAGTATGTACTATTAAGTATATAGTAAGCGAGTATGCTAGCATAGGGACATACTAATGCGTCATAACATTGCATCTAAAATTAGACTACTTCCACGAGCGATTAAGCCCGCAAAGTTTGAACATTAAACATTTGGCACAACCTGTTCGTATTACATTTAAACTTTCTTTAATATTGCAACAATAACAAAAAACTCATGCAATGACACGCTTATTACCTAACTTTTAGATACTTACATTTAAACACTGCCAAAGAAGGACCGGATTCGGGAAACCCCTTCTATTCTGCGTCGCAAAGGATTGTGGGCTATATCAACCCAAAAAGAATGCAGGGTTGCATACTTTGAAAATCCCCCGGAAATAGTAGACCATCCGGGGACAACTGACATACAATATTTGCATACTATGCTTTGGGACATACTAATCGTATTCTGGCATACTATATAGTATGCATACTATGCGTATTGAGACGCAACCCATGTATTTGTTAACCCTAAAATGGCACACCTGATTCAATTAGTCAAAGGTGTAATGTGTAGTTGACTAATTTAATCAGTTGTGTCATTTCAGGGTGAATATAAAAACATGGCCTGTCTAGGGGTCCCCGAGGAGATGTTTGGGAACCACTGATCTAGCTGATATTTAACTAATCCACCTGATCAATAATCAGTGATACAAGCACTGTTAGAGGAGAGCTACCACACTGCTACATAGACACTCCAGACGTCCTTAAAAACCACACTGCTACATACAGAGGTGGTCAAAAGTTTGGAGAAAGACACAAATACATATTTTCAAAGTCTGCTGCCTCAATGTTGATTATGGCAGTTTGCATCCAGAATGTCATGAAGAGTGATCAGATGAATTGCAAACTCCCTCTTGACCATGAAAATTAACCCCCCCCCCCGAAAAATGTCCACTGTATTTCAGCCCTGTCACAAAAGGCCCAGAGTGATTGTCTCGTTAACACAGGAGAGAGTGTTGATGAGGACAAGGCTGGAGATCACTCTGTCATGCTGATTGAGTTAGAATAACAGACTTTAAAAGGAGGGAGGTGCTTGACATTAAGAAAGCCACTTCTTTCCAGGAAAAACATCAGGGACAGACTGATATTCTGCAAAGGGTACAGGGATTGGACTCCTGAGGACTGGGGTAAAGTAATTTTTTCTGATGAATCCCCTTTCCGATTGTTCAATCCATCCGGAAAACACCTTGTCCGGAGAAGACAAGGTGAGTGCTACCATCAGTCCTGTGTCATGCCAAGAGTAAATAATAATAATAATAATAATAATAATAATAATGATAATAATAATAATACATTCAACTTATATAGGGCTTTTCAAGGAACTCAAAGCACTTTACACAGTGAGGGGGAAAGCCCACCTCATCCACCACCAATGTGTAGCACCCACTTGGGTGATGCACGGCAGCCATTTTGCACCAGAACGCTCACCACACATCAGCTATAGGTGGAGAGATGAGTAGTTATATATGCCAATTAGGAAGGAGGGGGATAATTAGGTGGCCATGATTAAAGTGAGGCCTGGTTGGGAATTTGGCCATGACACCGGGGTTAACACCCCTACTCTTACGATAAATGACCAAAAGGAAGAGTGCCCCCTACTGGCCCTCCAACACCACTTAAAGCATCCTGAGACCATTCATATGTGGGGTTGCGTCTCAGCCAAGGAAGTAGGCTCACTCCAAGGTTTGCCTAAGAACACATCCATGAATAAAGAATGGTACCAACACATCCTCTGAGAGCAACTTCTCCCAGATGTCCCTAACAACCACACTGCCACATAACCACAGATGACATTTTAGACACTTGGGTGCTTCCTACTTTGTGGCAACAGTTTAGAGAAGGCCCTTTCCTGTGCACGACTGTGCCCCTATGCACAAAGTGGTGTCCATAAAGACATGGTTCACTGAGTTTGGTGTCGTGGAACTCAAACGGCCTGCACAGAGCCCTGACCTCAACCCCAGTGAGCAACTTTGGGATGAATTGGAATGGCGATTGCGAGACAGACTCTCATCCGACATCAGTGCCTAACGCTCTTTTGGCTGAATGGGCACATATTCTCCTTGACACACTCCAAAAACTTGTCGGGGGGCCAACTCCATATTAATTGTGACAGTCAGCTGTCCACATCATTTTGGCTATATAGTGTTATATTTATGTCATACCAACCTTTGCTCAGGACTGATTCTATTTGTAACGTATTTCAATGAAGCCACTGAGATCAGTCTGAGTGACTGAGACATTTCAGTGCCACCACCCAGACGCCCCACTGACCCAGCTCCACAGACTGGTCATAAAATATGCAGAGATCATACTGGAGACAAGCTACAGCATTATCTCAGACAAGTGTCAAGAATTATTATAGCAAATTTAATTTTGAAAAAGAAACACCAAGGCCGCGTCGTCTCAAATGCTCAGGAACGCCCAATCTAATAAACAAATCCATAGACAAGTCTGCTGAACAATCGAATGGCACAGCTTATCATAGCTAGACAGGTTTACTCAAGTGTTGTATTCAAGTGTCTTCATGAACATTAGCCACCACTGCACCAGTACATCAAATGATGAGGTTGGTGTTTTATTCAAATCTAAATATATCCATGATGCCAGCATCTCTAGTTGTCTAGCAAGAAATCACCAGGCAAACCACTTAAAGTGTCTCAGTGTACACCTCTTCATGCTAGCTCAATTCATACATAAAAACTCACTGATGAATGCACGATTACTACTGTACTTTCCCCAGCTGGCCCAAGGAAGTACAGAGTCACATTGGTGGTAGAATAATAAAGAAAACAATCAATCACCCTTCTCTCTGCTAAACTGTGAAATGTCTCCTGGCAGCTATCGATCAACAGGCTAAAGCCAGGAAGTAGGTGGGCGGCTTTAGGGAGCAGATAGATTTAAAGCACAGGACAATAAGACGGAGGTCTATCAAGCCATTACTCTTTCAATAGAGGACTGTGGTGTTTGTTGCAGTGGGATGACACTGATAATTAACCCATGGTTGGTGGGCTGCTGACCTCTGACTGGACAAACTCTTACATTTAAGGGATATGACAGGTTGGAAATTAACTACTCCCTCCCTCCGTTCACCAGCCAATCTCTGCCTGTCTACTCTCCCATTCCTGCTCTCCTAGTTTCTGTCTGTACAACGTCTCCAGTCTTGAGTTCTCACGACAGATGGCCCAACGGTTAGCGTCACCTGACCTTGTCCCTCTTGTCACTCACCATTCATTGAAAACCACACACACTGTCAGCTTTAAATCTGAGTGGCTGATATTTCTGATGCCTGAAAGACTCAACTGCCCTTTAGCTATTTGTTTTGCAATTTAAAACCCGACAAGTCAGAGTTACTCTGTTGTTTCAAGTAATTCAATGAGAAATAGCATTGCTCATTTAAGTGAAAATCTTTGCGTAAACCTAAAGCCTGGTCTATCACCTCTTCTCTCACGTGAGTTTAAGGAGATGGGGTGTCGTTCCCATCTGCCTCATTAACCGTTTCATTCCCATGGTAACTTAGAACCCTGACCTGTAGCCAGACTGCACATCACCCCACCCACAAAGGGCACCACAACTGGTTCGCTCATTACCACAAGGTGTGTCAGTACTACTTCTGTCAAAACTAGGAATGTTAATTTTCTTGGGTAGGGCACTGCTGAGAGTTTTTACACATGGTAAGTGATGGCTGGTTAAAGTGATGACTTCAATACGAGGAGAGTAATGGGGGCTTGACAGGTTTATCAATGAGTTGAATTGATCAATTGGCATGGAGAAGATATTATCAGCAGGAGCGGTTGAGGACAGGAGCAAAAGGCTAAAACCAGTTTTACTGACATAAGGAAGCCCTTTCTCTACTGCAAAGCACAAGTGGGAGCGCACACACAAAATGCTTCACACAATGCTCCGAATGTCAAACGCACACACCCTGGAACTTCCTCCTTGTAAACATGCCTATGACATCATACAGGTAATTTCAGGGGAAGCCAGAATATAAGTAAAAGTAATCCAGTTGTCTAACAGGTCTGCTAGATGAATGGATTTTTCAGCAGGAATGTGCTTTCCTCAAAGAGGGAGGGTAACGTGGTAGTAAATTTAAACAGGGGTCGTTGAGCTAGAAGAAATAGGACACACTATGTTCTTCATTTAGGAATGTCACTCTGTTCCACTCCCACTTCACTGGCTGACAGTGAGCTACAAATTTATTGTGTCCCCATCCCTCTTCTGTTTTACTCTTCTGCTCAATCTAATTCTACTGCACACACTCAATGTCCAGTTTTAGAAGAAAAATGAGTTATTTCACACCTTACCACCCAACATTGCAGTACTTTTAGAGCTGAACAATATGGAAATAAATCTATACTGCAATACATTGCTTGAATTTATTTGATAATATATAATAATAATCGAACATTAAGTGTATAACATGAACGTGCACCACATGTTAAGGTTTACATAACTACTACGGAGACTCACTAAGCAACGCGTGCTTAGGAAGCATGTGATTCATCTTCAAACAAACTGCACTTGCTGTGGGGTTGACAAGTTTAACATGGAATCGGACATGACTTGGTTGGAAGGGGCGACAAGTATGGGAGGAAAAAAACATGCGTGAATATAGAAATAAACACCTGCTACTAATAGTTTGTTATAGCAGACAATTTTCCCATTAACAGTAACCCATGGCAAAGGTGAAAAAGGTTGGTTTATTACAAACTATTAAAAGCTACTACTCATTATCCTGCTTGTTATCAGACAGAGGTCTGTGTTAGTGTAAATAATAAGTGCTGATGTTTTTTTGGACCATCGTCCCAGCTTTGAGCACCACCCCTCCAATTTTCTACCCTCAGGGAGAAACCAACATTCCAAATCTGTACATAAATCATTTCCATATTCAGAGACAAGCACACCTGCAACCACTGTTACTCCAAGTAGAGGAGCTGTGATCCAGAAAGCAACTATGAGAGCAGATGATGGAGCAACAGTTCCTGTATCTTACATTGACTATAGGTAAGTGTAATCTTTAAACTATTCAGGCTACATTCAAGATGGTTCCCAAACACCTCCTGTAGATGATGTCTAGCAATTGTTACAAAATGTTCAACTATGTACAAAATGCCCTACAGTTAGTAACAGTAAGTGTCTTCTTTAAACAAAAATATTATTTGATCCCCTGATTTTTTACATTTTCCTACTGACAGAAACATTATCAGTCTATAATTTTAATGGTAGGTTTATTTGAACCGTGAGATACAGAATAAAAAGTAAAAAAATAGAGATAAACGCATTTAAAAAAAGTTATGAATTGATTTGCATTACAATGAGTGAAATACGTATTTGACCCCTTTGCAAAACATGACTTAGTACTTAGTGGCAAAACCGTTGTTGGCAATCACAAAGGTCAGACGTTTCTTGTAGTTGCCCACCAGGCTTGCAAACATCTCAGGAGGGATTTGGTCCCACTCCTCTTTGCAGATCCTCTACAAGTCAACAAGATTTTGATTTGATTTAATTGTATCAAAAATGCCTTACACACATGAAGACAACAAATATAATTGAGGAAGGAAAACAATTAAGTCCAGGAGTTATTTCCATTGTGGTTTCAAGGCTGACATTTGGCAACTTGAACCTTCAGCTCCCTCCACAGATTTTCTATTGGATTAAGGTCTGTGGCCGGTTGCACCAGCAGGATGTAAAAAAGTTGGGTATAAATCCTAGGTCGGGCGTAGCTACGTCCGATGTTGCGAGTAGAATTTCCACCTGTTGCACCAAATAAAAATAAGACTAGCCATAGCTAAGTCCAGCGTAAGCAATGCGCATCCATGAGATAAGAATATTACTAGTGATAGTTGCTAGGCAGTGTATTTTCCTTAATTAATCCAACTATATAAAATGGACAAAGACAGTTTTAAACGTTCCAACATTTCCCCCGGGCAACCGTTTCATTCCATAAGCCATAAAGTATAAAAGAAAAGTGAAGCTACCATTAAAATACTTAAATACTGTAGTGATGGAAACAATGTTTTACAGTATTGAGATGGAGCGCACAGCTAAAAGTGACCGATCAACATTTGTTTGTAACGCACAGTAATGTTAGTTCCGTTTTAACAAAAAACACATTGGATGTTTCCAGGCATTTGATTGATAATCCATGTAGTTAAAGCTGAAAGACATCTCAATTTACCCTGAATAGTAGGTTATACCCTTTGCCTTGTACTGATCTGAAACATTTGTTCAAACCTGATAATTGCCCACCCAATCAGCAGTTAAAATAACAGGTTATTAATAGAGATTTGTGGTTGCTGTTAATGTAAACAAGATGTGCCCTGCATCTTCGATTGAACAAAACAGTCTTTCTCCGAAGAAATTACAGCTAAATCTTAACGCAACCAGAGTCAGAAAAAAAAAGCATTTTAAATATTTTATACAAATCAGCACAATGCACCCTGGCTGCGCCTGCTAGCTACTGGGCATAGAATCTACAACCAGGCGTAGCTCATTGAGAGCTTGTGCAACAGGTATAAATATAAAGTCCGACGTAAAGGGCATTTTAGGTCAGACGTACAGTTACGACCTATTTAAGTCCAGCTGATGCAACCGGCCCCTGGAGACTTGCTAGGCCACTCCAGGACTTTATTATACTCCTTCTTGAGCCACTCCTTTGTTGCCTTTGCTGTGTGTTTTGGGTCTTTTTCATGCTGGAACACCCAACCACAGCCCATTTGCAATGCCCTGGGCTAAGATTTGATGGTACATGGCCCTGTCCATCGTCCCTTTGATGCGGTGAAGTTGTCCTGTCCCCTTAGCACAAAAACACCCCCCTAAGCATAATGTTTCCACCTCCATGTCTGATGGTGGGGATAGTATTCTTGGGGTCATAGATGGCATTCCTCCTCCTCCAAACACGGCAAGGTGAGTTGATGCAAAAGACCTTGATTTTGGTCTCATCTGACCACATCATTTTCACCCAGTACTCCTCTGTATCATTCAGATCCTCATTGGCAAACTTCAAACAGGCCTGTTCATGTGCTTTCTTGAGCAGGGGGTCCTTGCGGGTGCTGCAGGGATTTCAGTCCTTCACGGCGTACTGTGTTAATAATTGTTTTCTTGGTACCTATGGTCCCAGTTGCCTTGAGATCATTGACAAATTCCTCCGTGTAGTTCTGGGCTGATTCCTCACCGTTCTCATGATCATTGCGACTCCACGAGGTGAGATCTTGCATGGAGCCCCAGACCAAGGGAGATTGACAGTTATTATGTGTTTCTTCCATTTGTGAATATACGCACCAACTGTTGTCACCTTCTCACCAAGCTGCTTGCCGATGGTCTTGTAGCCCATTCCAGCCTTGTGTAGGTTTACTATCTTGTCTCTGACATCCTTGGACAGTTCTTTGGTCTTGGCCATAGTGGAGTTTGGAATCGGATTGATTGCTTGCTTCCATGGACAGGTGTCTTTTAACAGGTAACGAGCTGACATTAGAGAGGGGATCAAACTTAATTCACACATTGTAATTCAAATAAATTATTATCTTGTTTGAAATTAGATTTTCTGGATTTTTTTATTGTTATTCTGTCTCTCACTGTTCAAAAAAACCTACCATTAAAATTAGACTGATAATTTCTTTGTCAGCTGGCAAATATACAAAATCAGCAGGGGATCAAACTACTTTTTCCCCTCACTATACAATAGGAGGGACAGACATTGAACAAAGTGATTGTATCCCATCACAGTTTCTCGAATCAGACGAGCAAGGAATGCACATTTCAGTAAATTTTGCTGCAGACAAACTGACCCATATTAACTGGTTAACCAGAAAGTAAATACAATTATAATTAGACTTATTTGTCCGCTATCTGTGAAGTTAGTTTTTAGGCAGGAGCAATACTTTATGTAGTCAAAACGAATAAAACACTAATTAAACAGACTTTCTAACACATGTCTGTTGTAGACCCATGGAGGTTCTAAACAAGGTCAGTTCCACTGCTTACCTCAAACAAAATATTCCCCACAAGTCCAATAAGGTAGGAAAAGGAAAGTGGGTCAACAGACCCCAGCCCAGAAGGTCTGTTTGATTTATGCTTGATTTAATGTTTTCTGTCAAATTCCCCCTACAAAACGACCAACCCAAATGACAATTAACCATTTACAGTTAAGCATTCATATCTATCACAGGAAGCAAACAAAAATGAAAGCTAAGATGATGGGATAAGATTGATACAGATAGACATGCACTGACCCATGTCACTTCCTGGTTGATAAAGCAGTGTAGAAATAAGACGAAGGCTTGCCTAAATATTTCAATTTGAGAAAATATAGGGGTAGGGAGAATTATAGGGTAAAAAAACAAGAATTCCAAACTAAAACTACTTCTGTATGTGGCAATGCCAGTCTTCATCAGATTTTCATTCCCTCTGTTACAGAACCTCAACCACAAGTGCAGAGTGAGTCACCGGGCTGAATAATCCAAACCACAAACCCAACGGTTGTTCTAGAGATCACAAGAGCAGCTCTGGATTTGACCAAGAATGCACAAGCATCTAAAAACATAACCACTGACAGATACTTCCAACAATTAACCAGAGGTAGAAGTAAACTTTAGAGTAGATGTTTACAACTACTTTTATCCACATTCCATCTCCATTCATCTGCTGCCAATCATAAGCTACTCTGGAAGGTAATCTGTGATTAGGGATCAGTTTACTCAAGTGTGAGTAAAGAGAGTCGATCCAATGATACTTCTGACTGAAATGTAAAGTCAATCGGGTGTGCTGTACCCTTGGAAAAGCATTGATGAACTAGGTACAGGACAAGCAACCTCTGGATCAACCTTTGATGTTACCTTACAGAACCCTTTCGTTGGAAGCTTTGTAAATGCATTGGGAGGCTTGGTATTTCATCTATATATCAGGTTGATCTACAAAATTCAATAACAAACACACAGACACAGGATGATTGAGACGACAATAGCTAATGTATGTAGAATGAGTGAAGACAACCTAAACCACATCTGGCCATCTGAACATGGGAAAAGCAAATAACAAGCAGATAGCCTCCTGATCCTCAAACATGGCAGAGTAAAATCTCTGTCCATTTGTATAAAATAAAGAAAGACCAATTCAATGCAAGTAAAAAAAATATACACACATTTGGTTTAAATGATCCAGAATCGAGGTGGAGTTATGAACCCAATTAAATGTTTTTTAAATGGAGTAATGAACCTTGTCAATGGTCCTAAAATGAACATGCTGATAATGGATCTGAAATGTTGGCAGTAGACAAGTAGATGATGTACCATATAGAAGGCAGACTGGTGTAGCCCGTGTTCTCACCTGAGGGAGTAGGTGTAGCCAGTGTTCTCCGGAGCACACTGTGGAGGCGTGTATGTGTGCAGGCGAGAAAAGTCCATGGTCATTCCTCGATTAGACTGCAAGAGTCAAGACGCAATGAAGAGAGGTCTCTTTAGGCTACGACACCAGGGATTATCAATTTACTGCATGCAAAACGCGCGCACACGCACACGCACACGCACACACACACACGCACACACACACTTGTTCAGCCTGTCTCAAGTTAACGCTACAAACATGTAGACCTAGTAACCAGTTGTTTAAAAAGCTCAAACACTTTGGAACATCTACATTCCCTACAGGCCATAAGCGCTATATAGCACAACCTATTCTTCACACGTAACACCTGTACTACACCTCTCTGTTGGATATTACACTGCCGCTCTCTGTGCTTCCACAGATCAATCTCACCACAATAAACCCAATCCAGATGTCTACTCTGCACATAAATCTAGGCAACATTACCGCTCAGGAGAATCAGAGCACCCAGACATAGAGAACAATGGTAAGCTACACATTACCCTCTTTCCCAGCACACAATAATACAACCCTGCTCTCTCCTGTTACACATTACCCTCTTCCCCAGCACACAAGACTACAGCTCTGTTCTGTCCTGTTTGTAGACTTGGCCAACCTCCTTTGCGTGCATTCTGGCTGTGGCCTGTTGACGACAGCAGGCAGCAGAGCTGGTTAATGAATAGAACTCCTCTTCTCCTTCCATAGCTTGGCAGCTGACGGAAACCAGCGGATACAGGAGACAATAGTAGGTCCTCAGGTTCAGCCCAATACCAGACTGCCTGGGAATGAAGGTTCAGGTTTGGAGAGTGTAGCAAATGCAGGGGTGGAGCTACAGGCCCTACCCAGGTGGTAGATGGACACGCCTGGTCAGGTAAGGTGCCTGAGGCGTGTTCCAAAGAGTGGGTGTGGTGCAAGAAATATGATTAGGCTACATCTTTCTTTCTGTCGTTGAAAAGCAGACATTGTTTTGTAACATGCTGACATAAGGAGAAACTCTTTACATTAGCCTGTAATACTATTTGCGACATTATAATTGTCACACTGCCAGATGCACTAAAGGTAGGCCTATATGTGGCACAGTAATACTCTATATCCAGAAAAAAACTGTTTGAACCCATCAGAAAAGCTGGTAGGTACATCTGACATGATATATTGTACTTGGTTGTGTTTATTGACCTATTGAAAACCGAAGGAAAAATATTGATTTAATGATATGCCATTTAAAACTAATACAAACAAAGTTCAAGGGTAAGGTAATTCTGAAAGTAGATTTGAGTAATTTAGCAAATCCTCATTTTCAGGGTGAGTCAGACAAGCAGTTTTGTTTGTGCTAATGGGCACAGTGAAATAGTTTAACCTTGTTTGCTGTGAGATTTAAGACAGCAATCTGTCACTGGCCCAACCTTCTAACCCCTAGGATATCTGCCTGTTCACAGTTGGCCTTAACTCCTCTGTTTAATAACTTACACTAGTTTCCACCCACATCAGAACATCCTAAAACAATGCTTCTGCTGTACTGACACAACAAAGGAAATGAAATGAGCGCAAAATGCAGGGAACAGAAGGGCAATCCATCAAATATAGAAATCCAATCTAATAGACAATCCGATAGCCAAAACAAGGATGAATAAACAATAATTAACAGCCACTGGTAGACTGTAATTTTGCCTGGATTAGCTGGTTGGATGGACTGAAATTATTCTGGATCCCAGAGTTACTGAAATTGAAGAATATTGTTTTTCGCCTGTGCCTGTTCAAAATTAAATCAATTAGAGAATTGAGAATGAAACAACTTTTATATACATGTTAGACACACCATTAATTTAATAATTCAAAGCCAACATATGATACATTTGTCATTTCAGTTTATTCTTCCTGATGTAATCTCTTCAGGCTCATTTTACATTTAGCAGTTGTTCTTATCCAGTGATTGATAGTAAGTTCTGGGACATCCATCAGGAGCAATTTAGGGTAAAGTGCCTTACTCAAGGACAATGACATTTGGCACAGTCAGAAATCAAACCGGCAACCTTCTGACTACAAAACTTGACTCCCTAACCACTGAGCCATCTGACGGCTATCTGACGTCTCCTAGGCTCAGCTCCAACAGTCTAAAAAGCCTGCCAGGGACATACATTTATGTTGAGTTTAAACATGCAGCCTGAAGTTGTGGGTTAGTCATCAACCAATGGATGCACACCATATTAACGACTGAATGACAGATTACCATATGATGTGGTTAAGGCCAAACTTAATTTGTGAGGGCAGTAGAGTGACATGATTGTAGCCAGGCAAAAGCACATAAAACTACTTGTAAAATGACCCTACATCTTTGCAGACTATAAGCATCGTAACATTAAGCAAGCATCGGCAATGCATTTGCAAAGCAATGTGTCACAAAATAATTATTAGCCTTCTGACAATCTTTTTTTTATGTATTTTTTAAGTACTAATCTGATGTGAAACAAATTCCTAGCTGAGCTTCTGGTTTAAATACAGCCATAACTGGCTCAGAGACAGGCTGAACACAAACACAGTCACACGTACTACCAGAACATTATTACCGTCCCAGGCTGTCCCTCATCACTCTTATTCATTCATTCATTCATTCATTCACTCGCTCGCTCGCTCGCTCTCTCTGTGTCTGAGAAAGAGCGAGAGAAAAATAGAGGCAGAACCTAATACACCGGGCACGTGTGTTTGCAAACAAAACACACACCATGGAAATCTTTCAAAACCTGCAGTATGTCAGTATAGATTTTATAATGAGTCTAAACTGGTTCCTCACAACAAAATTATTAGTACCGTCAAAATGGACAATGGACTTCAATGTGTGTAATGGCAGAATCAAATTCCGAACATTAGTTCATGTCGGAGTGATCCACACGCTAAGTGCCAGTTGTACTGTACAGCCCAATGCTAATTATAGACTGTAATTTAGACAACGCAGTCACCGTCCATGCACTGACATCAACATCGCCTTTATAACATTTACTACGTGTAAATTAAAAAATTCAATTCAAATATATACATTAAAGCAAATGAGTTTTATATGTAGTAAGATTCGCGGGCATGTACCAACCCAGGCCCGTAAGGTTCTGTTCATTGTGTCAAAACAATTTTGAAGAAAGGAGCCAGATAAGCACTAAAACATAGCAAATATTTTTTACGTATAGCCTATTATAAACTATATAAAGATTATATACACATCAATATACAGGTAGTATCGCATTTCCACTTGCCCGTCAGATAAGAGTCCATGTTATTCTTATGAACGTAGTCCCGTTAATAAACATCCACACTGTTCTGTCTTGAAAGATGCGCAAACTTCACAGTGCATCCCAGCGCGTTTATTTGTGGCAATAAACGTTAAGGTGTGAGTCCAATTAGCTGCCTCCAGATTCCTGAAGAATATTTATCCGTGAACAGACAAAAGTTTTCTAGCTGACAGTTAGTGCGTGTATCTATAATTCTCAGGCACTACAAACAGAATTCCAAAATGGCTTCCCAGACGTAACAAAGCCAGAAGGATCGCAGTGGAGTTGCTCCTCCCACTACCAGAGCCGCTACTGTCAGTCATGGCGCACAAAGTAAAGCGCTGCAGATTCCCATCCTTCATACTACTGATGGGAATTACGGCTATTTGAAAGGAGCCGGATCTTATGGCTCCGTTCCTTTCGAAGAACCGTTCAAAAGAGCCATTCAAAAAATTTTGAGCAGATTTGAGCAAAGACTTAAATGAAGACTAGTTTCAGCAGCACTAAATTGTATTCCCAGACCTAATGTCAATGGTTTCCATTGTAAATGGTACACAATGTGACTATTCTTCGTCACCCTCTGTATGAAATGTAATAAAGTTGCTTGGAATTATTGCCTTCTTTCTGGATATTTATTTTTACATGGCAAAATAATTAATTTCAAATTAGTTTTTTTCTAACATTATTGGTGCACCCAACCAAACAACAACCCTTGGCATGCATAGTCCACTTTCTCGATCCGATACTGTATGAATATAATGTAATTGATTATATGGCGGTTTGTCCCCTAAAGTGGGCGTGAATCTGTTCAGAGACATTCTATGACGTAGCGCCGGTTGTGAGTATAAAGGGCAGTGGATCAGTCAGACATTGATATTTAAAAAGAACGATCAAAAGAACGGCTCTCACAAAGTACGACTCGGTTCCCTTCGTTCATACCGGAGCTGTTCAAAAGAACCGGATCGTTCGCGAACGTCACACATCACTACTTCATACTGTAATTTGTCCCATCAGATGAGATACACTAATGTCCTGAAATATATTTGAAACGTTCTTATTTATTACAAAATAAATCCCAGGGTCCAAATACTAACAGTCGAATAGACTAATACAACTTTTCTTAGGAAATCTTAATTTGTCTTCATGCTATTTATTAGAACTACAACACTGCCCTGCAAAGGCAAAAGACCTTAATTTAAATTTTCGTCCAAAATTAGTTATTTCCATTTTTGGAACGTTAAAGATCTACCTTATCATCTGGACAAATATATTCGAGTCAATTCGTTATTTGGAGAAAATAGGTGGTTGTCTTTTCCACATTTCAAATAGTTTGCCTACAATTTAAACACTTCAAAGTAATTTTTCTCAGTTCTACAGCAAGTTAAGGTAATTTGCCTCTGTAGGGCAGACCAGATCTAGGCCTGAGTGACTGTAATACATGTGAATAGCTGAAGACAAGGGAGGTTGCATAAGATTTATATAAACCATATTAACCAACAGTATGTTTGTATGGGAAAATACAAGAACTTACATATAAAACATACATGTTGGTTTAGGATAGATTCAAACACTGCAAAGTTTAAAATTAACAAAACATTTACATTTTAAAACCTCCCATTTTCTGATGGATTTACAATGTGCTATTTCCCCCTTTTTATATACAATGTTTCTGCATGCATGCCCACTTGGCCCTGCCTTGTTGGGAATTCCTCAATAGGTGAAGGATTGTAGAGGGTGCTCACAAGGTACCACATCGCAGAGCCATCCAATTATTATCATGCTGCTTGTTCAACATGGTAGAAGATATAGCGCCCTATATTCAATTGCTGATTTGCATCTAAAGCTAAGCAGGGTTGGCCCTGGTCGGTCCCTGGATGGGAGACCAATGAATGTAGACCAATGCTGCTGGAAGAAGAAAGGTATTCCTGCACAACCGGAGGCTGCAGTTTTAGGACCCCAGTTCTAGGACCGCAGTTTCAGGACCCTAGTTTTCTGTGTCCAGATTGCAGCGTGAAACAGACAGGCAATTTTTACTTTATATTATTACATCTATAAACCTTACCCTAACCTTAACCACTCTGAAACCTTGCTGTTAAGCCCATCTAAAATATATTTACGTGACAGACTTTTGAATGCTCCACTGTAAAGCGTGGTTTGTCCACTGGGGGTTGCCGTAGGTGTGAGACTTACTAAGGGTTATGTTGTGAACGGGGCTAGTTGAGTTCAGTGAAGTGAATACAAGTGGTGATTCCAGATTGTGTCCGTGTTTCATTTCTATATAATCATACTAACTACGAACCCAAAAATTACTTGGTTACATTTACATGCTACTGAGTGAAGCCCAACTAAATATCTAGATATTTTAATCCGTAGTGGACATAATTTCACTGTCTAATGTTCCACTGTCTATAACATTTATTTAAATTAACAAAAACCTCTAAATTAGTAAAAGTCTATAGACGGGACGGTTATTAATGTGTACGTTAACTGCGGTCCTAGAACTGGGGTCCTAAATCTGCAGCCTCCGGTTGTGCAGGAACATACTACTGGGCTGGAAGGGGTGTTGGAGGGCCAGTAGGGGGCACTCTTCTCTCTTGTCTAAAGATAATTTCCAATGCCCCAGGGCAGTGACAGGGATATCAGCCCTGTGTAGGGTGCAGTCTATTAGATGGGACTGTAAAGTTTGTCCTGACTCTCTGTGATCATTAAAAAGATCCTGTATGAGTAGAGGTGGTAACCCTGGTGTCCTGAACTAATTTCCAATCTGGCCTGAATACCATCATGGCAACCTAAACATCCCCAGCTTTCAATTGGCTCTTTCATCCCCTTCCCTCTACCCACTTCTTTCCAGGCCATTGCTGTAAATGAGAAGCTCTTCTCAGTCAACTTGCCTGGTAAAATAAATAAAAAAATCAGCAGTCTCTGGAAAACAATGTTATGGAAAATGAATCTGACTATACTACTCCCTTATTACAGACAGAGCTGTAACAATTTGCACTTCCCCGGACTAGGGCTCCCGGCAAAGTCAGAGAAGCCATGACCAGGATTGAAACCATTGCCACCGTAATGTAGTTCTCCTGCGAAGCAACGACTTAGATCACTAGCCACAAAGAGCCCCCTGAAAATCAGATTTTTACAATTTTTCCTATGGATTTTCCGTCTGCAAAAGATTCTCAAGTTAAATATATTTTGAATAATAAAATATGATTAAAGTCACATTTAAATGTACATCACTGTTTGTAAATGCATTTCACTGATTAGTTTATATTCCGTGTATTCAACATTATGACTCTCAAAAGGTCTGTCTACATGTTAGAGGAGATAGAAGATTCAAACCTTAGAATCTGAAAGATCCTAAAGTACTGTCTGTTTGGAGAGTGCAAGATTAAAATCCCAAATCTGGATCAGCAGTTCAGCACTGAACACACTGTAAGAAGTTAAGCATCGTCAATAATTAATTTGCCCTAGGAACATTGTGGCAGGAAAGATTAATTGCAAGTACGTTGTTTTCACAGAAGAACCAACAGTAAATATTAAATAGTGAAACATGTACAGCTGAAAATTTACAGCCAAACTTTGGAAAGGGTCCATATGCCACCCGGAGGTCGCCCAGGAAAGAAACCCCCGTTGAAAACACCCACCCCCTTTTTCAGTTCGTTCCTCGATACCAACCCTCTCTTTCAATTGGTTGCTCGATGCCCGGATGATTCTCTTTCTATTGGTTCCTTCCTGGCTACGTCTTCGTTCAACCGGTAGTCCAAAGCGCCCGCCTGTCTTGGATCTTTTATTATTATTATTATTATTATTATTATTATTATTATTATTATTATTATTATTATTATTATTAATGCTGAATCAGTAACACATATAATATATTAGTACAAAACATCGGTAGAGAAAACACGTCCATTTTAAAATAACATGAATTTAAATTTACAAAGATAAACAATAAAAATATATTATAATAGTGCACATACTTGTATCTGCTTTGAAAATGTACATGATTACGTAGGCTTTTAACGCAAGAATTTCAAAGAAATTGATTGCAACCAATCGCAGTGTTGTGGAAGATTGACAGAGCAGAGTAGGCGGTGTCAACGTGATGTTCAAAGTAAGCAGCACTTACAGTACAAGATGGGAGAATCACGTTTGATTAATCTACTCACCAATATAGTTCGTTAGTTACCATGGCATTACGATGGAATAACGCAAACAATTCGTTCCGGTTTAGAAAAAGTTAACATAATTCACTCGTTAAGATCGTTAAAATATTGGTATGGATGATGTTCTAGGTTTAGTTAGCTATCAACTTATACCATAGCTTCTCGTCTCATAACATCGGTTTTATATGAACAGATGTTGCAAATAGGACCCGCTGATGTTTACAACAGATCCAATATAACAAGTTAGTACTAGTTAGACATCACTAGCATGCACGTGTGGCTCAAGTCATGCTAGCTATAAATGTAAGCTAAAATATGTACTTTACCAAGACTATGTAAAGTCAGCGGCGGTGGTTGTCAAATCCACAGGCTGTTCAGGATGAACGATCATTCTTCATCAACACATTTCAAAAGAAATAGCGGATCCGTACATGGTAAGGTTGTCTTAAAAGCAATGTTCGCGCTTTCCACGACTGGTACTGGTACAGTAATATTTTCCGCTAACTGACATCACATGGAGCATAAGCAATAATTAACAGCGATTCAAACGCAATCCTTTTATGGTCAAAATGCCCATATATGGCAGCTGTCAAAACTCGAGTTGTAGCGCCACTGTCTGGTTAGTCGCAGCCATATCCCGTTTTATCATTTACCGTAGGTCCCTGGTGTTCATCATCTACAACAGCAGGATTCAACTCTTGCCCTACGAGGGCCGAAGACCTCTGATTTTCCGTTCTGCCTTGTCATTAATTGTACCCATGTCTAGATAAGTCCTAAATAGAAGGTTGCAATGAAAAACTGAGTGGCTTCGAGAGCCTAGGTCCGGAGGTGAATTAGCCCATTCAGTTGTATTTTCTGCCCCCCCCCCCCGCCC